>VDFB02210212.1:9336-29447 GCA_007258455.2 Sequoia sempervirens
GGAGAAGAGTACCATCTAGACCTCGACGATAAAGGATGTTAGCAATTAATGTATGTCACACAGATTGATGAATAAAGTTACACTTTTGGTTTCTAGAGAGATCAAGAGGAAGAATGTTATCTTTGAGGTAAGTATAGATCTCTCCATTGTGAGGGTTGGGGGTTGGTTATTTGGCATATGGTATGTGAATTAGGATTATCATATGTAGGATTAGATACTTGTTCAACCATAAACTCATATCGACCTTTCTTTTCTGATAATTGCAAAAGGGAGGAAATTGTCACCATGGCATTTGCAACTTTGTTTTTTGCCCTTGGTATTTTCTCGAACTTGATATCCATGAAGTAATTTTTAAGATCATCTATCATTTACTTATAAGGCATGAGCTTCTCGTCCTTTGTTTGATACTCGTCATTTACTTGATAGATGACAAGCTATGAGTCCCCATACACTTGCATTTCTATGATTTTCCATTCAATAGCTACTTTGATGCCGATAATCAATGCTTTGTACTCAACTATATTGTTTGTACATGGAGACATTAACCTATAGGATCTTGGAATGGTGTGTCCTTGAGGTGTGACAAATAGAATTCCCGCACAAGCTCCTCTTTGTGTATATGATCCATCAAAATAAAGCCTCCATTGTTGTGTTGTAATATTTAGGATGTCAGCATCTAGAAATTCAATGTTCATTGGATGATGATCCTGTAATGGAGCTTCAGCTAGTTGATCCACTATTACTTGTCCTTTGCTAGCTCTCCTGTCGACATATTGGATGTCAAACTTGCTTAAGATCATGACCCATTTTGCAAGTCTCCCTGTTAGAGAAGCTTTACTGAGTAGGTATTTCAATGGGTCTATTTTTGCTATGAGCTTGACTGTATGAGTCAACATGTAGTGTCACAACTGCTAGGTTGCAAATACCACTACCAAACAAGCCTTTTCTATGAATTTATAGTTTATTTCATATCCATTGAGAGTCCTACTGATGTAGTAAACTACTTGTTCTTTTCCTTTAGAATCCTCTTGTGCTAATAGAGCTCCTAAATATATGTCAGTTGTTGTGATGTACAGTAATAGTGGTCTTTCTGCTACGGGTGGCATGAGTATTGGAGGTGACACCAAATACTATTTTATTTGACTAATGGTTGTTTCACAGTTATGATCCCATTTGAATGAAACATTTTTATGAAGTAGATGATTAAATGGGTGAATCTTATCTACCAGTTGGGAGATAAATCTCCTGATGGATTGTAACTTGCCTTGTAGGGGCCGTAATTGACTGATATTTTTAGGTGGCGACATCTCCATTATTGCTTTAACCTTAGCTGGATCCACTTCAGTACCTTTTTCTGATACTATGTAACCAAGAAGTTTTGCTAATGTCACCCCAAAGACACATTTCTTCAAGTTCAACCTTACATTAAATTTTTCCAGTCTAGTGAAGATTTTATCAAGTATTTCCAGATGTCCTTCCCTAGTGTGTGATTTTGCTAAGATGTCATCCACATAATCTTCCATGAAAGTATGCATCATGTCATGGAAAATTGTGGTCATTGCCCGCTGATATGTCACACCTACATTTTTCAATCCGAAGGGCATGAAATTCCTACAGAATGTACCCCAAGGGCAAGTGAATGCCATTTTTTCTTGATCTTTAGGTGCTATTTTTATTTGGTTATATCTTGAGAATCCATCCATTATAGATAACATGGAATTTCCTGCTGTTAGATCAATAATTATGTCAATGCTGGGCAAAGGAAAATCATCCTTTGTGCATACCTTGTTTAAATCCTTGAAATATGTGCATATTTTGATGCTATTATCAATTTTGGATGCTGGCACAATGTTTGAGATCCATTTTTCATAATCTATGGACCTAATAAAACCTGCATCCAATAATTTCTTCAGCTCAGCTTTAACCATAAGGGTGATGTGGGGATGCATCTTTCTCAATTTCTATTTGAACGGTTTGATTCCCTTTAGTAGTGATAGATGATGCAGTTGGAGTTGTGGATCCAATCTTGGCATGTTAGAATAAGACCATGCAAAATTTATGTGTCACTTCTCAAAGAATCTGGTGAATACAGGCTTCTCCTGTTCTGTCATGGATGTTGCTAGATGTAAGATCTTTGCCTTTTTAGTTGTTCCCAAATTTATAGATTGTGTCAGCTCTACCAGTACTGATGACCTATCATGGTAATGCTCTAGGAGAGTGTCAAATATTCCATCCTTCAGTGCCTCAGAAAGGTTTTCACTGTTTGATACGTTTATTTTTCTCTTTTCAAAGTCTAATGCTACCTCAGAGAGGTTTTCACCATTAGATTTATTTTTCCTGTTATCATTTTTGCAACTGAAAGATTTGACACCCTCCTGTTGTAAAGAATCAATATGGGTGTTATGGATAGTACTTGTATTAGTTTCATCACTGCAAAGATAATTTATGATGGAGTCATCATTTGAAAAGACTAGTATAAGAATAGGTTTGGTGGATTCCCATTCAATAAGTTTGGGGTGCATTAAAGGTAACAAGTCATCAGATTGAATAAGGTCAATTGTTGTAAGTGTCATGATAGCTAGGTGGTCAAATTTATTGGTAGGAATTTTGAGGTCTATGATAGTACTCACCTCCAAGTCTTCTGATTCACTCGATGTCTGATCATCCTCGCTCGAGTCATCAATATTTGTTGATCCCATAACAAATGTTCTATTTCTTGAACTTTGTCCCTCCTCTCATAAGGGTGTATATACTTGGATAACATCAATCTCTTTGTCAGTATAGTATGTGGCAGATAAATGATCCCATTCATATTCGTTGGAGTATGTGTCAGAGCCATCTCTCATTTGTAGTATCCTTTCTACTGCTTTTTGGGTTTCTTCCTCTTTTTGTTCAGTTATGTATCCTAATCTTGTTTTGTCTTTAGACTATAATGTTAGAGGTTGAATGGGTTCAATAATACCATCCTTTCTCTTTCAAATTGGTCCTTGACCTTTGTAGCCCATTTTATCTAAAATGGCCTTCCATTTTCCATACTGATATGTTTTGATGCTGACATTCACTGATGTTGACACTTCCTCGTCTTTGTATAGCCAATTGAGAATGGCTATCTTTTGACTCATCTTTGAGTGTACCTGCTTTTATAAGCCTTTCATTTAGAGCTATGACGGGTTGCGATGAACTTGGAGTATTTGATATGGGCTGTCCATATGTTTTTAGTGATGGTAGCAACTGTGATAGGCACAAAGATTTCTCAAGAGAATATTCTCCTAAGCCCTTTTCTGAAAGTTGTGATAATTCATTCATAGGACCTTCGGTGTTTGATGTGTTTGAAATAGTTGTTTCTTTCTCTAGATTCTTCTTCTCAACCCATTTAGATATGAAATTGGGTTGGCTATCAACAATGGATGAAGTGGAAGTGTTGACTTCTCTGTTATGAGGTACCGGAGTGTCTTGAGTTGCTTTTAACATGTTGCAAGTCTGTGGATTATTGTTGTTAGCTGATATGGTGAACTCCTGTCTGTTTACTGGAAATTTTAGACATTGATGGTATGTTGAAGGTACCACTTTCATGTCATGGATCCATGGAAGACCCAATAGTATGTTGTATGTTAGATCCTTGTCTAACACTTGATAAAAAATGTTTTTGAAAATTGACCCTACCTGAATTGGAAGTATAATAAGCCCTTTGGAAGACCTTTCCTCTTCATCATATGCCTTTATTGTTATTTTTCTCCTAGTGTCAATGGTGTTGTCAAAATAGCCTAGTGCATGAATTAGTTTCAAGGTGCAAATATTTAAACCAACTCCTCCATCTATTAGAACACACTTGACATGGTGTTTATGGATCATAACTTCTATATGCAAGACCACATTGTGGGGGTGATTTAAAGATACATCATCTTGTTCAAAGAACAACAAACAATGAGGTGTGGTGAGATGTACCACCATGGCTTGGAATTGACAAACATCCAAATTATTAGGGACCGTTGTAGCTACCAGAGCCTGTTCTAAACTTCTTTGTGTGATGGTGAAATTTTGACAAGTTCTAGAATGGATATTTGTGTGGGTATATTTTGTAATTGGTCCACGATAATGTATTGATGCAATGGGGGAGTATTGTTTTTGGAGGAAATTCCTTTCAGTATTACTCTGGACTGCCCCCTTGTCGTTATATTGACTTGTGGATGGTATTGTGTCTCCCTAATTTTAAGAACATTGATTTGATTATCAAATGTGTTTGTTCTTGGAATTATATTTAGGGATTCAATGTCATTGATGTTTGTGTCATCTCTTTGATTATCAATGTCATTTTTCTCCACCTTAGAAAAGAAAAGAATGTCATTGATGTTTGTGTCATCTCTTTGTTTATAATTTTTCCCTTACCACTAGAAAAAGACTCTCCTTTTTCATAGTTGGGTAATGGATTGGTAAATGCAGTGTGATCATTGTTTGTCTGATGCCCTTCGACAAACACCTTCTTAGCTTCGATCAAGTCTTGTATTAGGTGTTTTAGTTGCATACAGTCATTTGTTTTATGTCCTTTATTCTTATGGAAATTACAATAATCTGCATTGTTCCACTAGGATGGTTTTACCTTTGGCTCCCAATTTCGAGCTTTTGGTAAACTAATAAGTTTGTTTGCAATGAGTTCTCTCATTGCTGATTCCAACGTTTGTCCTAATGGGGTGAATTTCTGTCAATTGGATTGTCTTTGGTATGATAGTCAAGATTCTCCATTATTGGTGTTATTGTTTTGAGTAGTGCTCTGATTGTTGTTTTGGTTTTCATTTTGATTGGTTTTGACAGTTGATGCTGTCAAATTGAATACTGGTTTTATATTGTCAATTGTAGGTTCATTGCTTCCAGTATTTTGATTTTTCTGCCAAAATTTTGGCTTGTCGTTGTTTCCATAGTGATTTGCATTGTTAGATGTGTCACTGTAGTGCTTAATCACTCCTTGTTTGACTAGGGCTTCTTCGATTTTGAGCCCATTCTCAATTACTTTTTTGAATGTTGAGGGACATTGCAATTCGAGTCTATAACTCATCTGATCATTTAAGTTGTCTATAAATAATTCAATCTTCTCCTCTTTAGGTATAGATCAAGGATATCTAGCGAACAAATTTCTCCATCGTTGTAAGAATGATAAGAATGTCTCACCATTTTTCTATTTCAGGTTATATAGATCCTTTATGGTTACATCATGTGCTATGTTGAAGGAGAATTGAGAAATGAATTTGTTGACTAGTTCTTCGAAGGATCTAATCCCTGGTTGTAATTTTGAGAACCACTCCATACAATGGGCCCCAAAACTCCTAGGAAATAACCTCATGAGGTATGTATCTTCTTGTGCAAACTCGAGGCTCATTGTTCTGAATTCCCATACATGGTCAATCGGGTCTAATTTTCCATTGTATTTGTCATATTTAGGAAACTCACAATGCCTTGGGAAGGGTATCATATCCACACATGGATGAAAAGGGTAAGGACAAATATCCTTTAATAAACATTTTTTTGTGGTTCCTGTTTGCATGTTTTGAATCTGTTGTTGTAGGGTTTTCATTTGAGTTGTCAAAGCGACCATTTGATCCATATCTTGGGTGTGGTTTGGTTCTGTTTTATTGGTTCTAGGTGTTTCCTTCAATCGATTGATGTCAAAATATTTTAGAAGTTTGGCACCTAACTCTGCTAACATCAAGAGGTATTTCTCCATGTCTTGTTCTAAGACCTTTTCCATAAATTTATGAAAATTTGGGTCTTGTTGGGCGTGTTGTATATCCTCTTGTGTTATTTCATTGTTTTCATGTTGTTGGTATCATAAAAAAAGGGTTTTCTTTGGTCATGTTTAGATTTTTAGTTTCCTTCTCTCTGAGTTTTTGTCTTTGCAACCTTGTTAAGATTGGCATACAAGTTTTGGTTGCTTTTCACTAAACTTAGATTTTCTATGTGGTGTTAGTGCCAATTTGATTTTAACGAAGCCAAATAGAATGATGTATTCTATTAACGAGGCTAAGTTAAAATTATTGATTATTGAGTTTTGTTTCATGATGGTAGGATGCCAAAATCCTGATGAGGAAACTTGACTCAATAATCTAGGTTTTGTTTTGATAATTGGACACTTTGTATTTTGCAAGATCTGGGTTTTTTTTGAAAATAATTTAACTTGTAAGAACCTACTTTGTTTCAGGTTTTTAGGACATTGTCTGATCTATGAAATGTTTCTGATGTCAATATGTCTGACAGTTGTTTCGAAAGATTCTCTATTTTTCTATTTTATGGAAGCGCTAATACAGAGGTTAGAAGTGCTAAAACAAAATGCAGAAGCACTGTAAAATAGAGTATACGCACTAAGACAGAGTGCAAAAGCGCTAAAAGACCGACTGGTAATTGACACTGGCAATGTTTGATAATGATAGAGCGCTATAAAATTAATCCAAAGCACCGAAATAGATGCCAAAAGCACTATTTTTGACTGTGTAAGCGCTAAAAGATGGCTGAGAAGCGCTAGAACGGTTTGTAGAAGCACTATGACACTAGAATTTTCTGACAGAGTTTGGTTTGCTGTTGACAAAAGTGCTGTAATATTGCTCAGAAGCACTAAAACAGATGGTGGAAGCGCTATAGTTTCTATTTAATGCCAAGTAGGGGGTGGCAATATGGGTCTCTCAGCTGCTATGTTTACTTTCTCTTCTTCTTAATCTAAGATTATGGATGCTGTGAGGAATTGATGGGGTGTTTGATTCTTTTCAAAAATAAATGCCCTCAAACTACTGATAATGTCAGTTTGAGTGCCTTCAATGTGTACGTTATCAGACTGAAATATTGGTGTGGTTACCCCTGGTTGTTGAACAAGATTTTTAGGTTAGAAAATGGTCATAAGGTATGTTGTATGATGGTTTCAATACCTTATTGTAATGCCATTCATTACCTATTTCCAGGTAGGAGGTAGTAACATGGGTCTTCCTACTGCTGTGTTTGTCTTTTCTTCTTCTTCGTTCAGAATGATGGATGCTGTAAGAAACTAATGGGGTGTTTTATTTTCCTCAAAAATAAATGCCCTTAAGCTATTGATAATGTCAGTTTGGCCATTTTCAAGATGCATAAGGCTAGGTTGTATGATAGGTGGTATAAGGCCTGGTTGTTGAATGGGAGCTGTAGGTCACCAAATGATCGTATGGTGGTAAATCCTTTATTTTCGATGTCAACCTAAGGTTTACAAAGAATTTTCTATTGTAAGAACTGATCAGGTCTGGTGGAGTATTCTATGGTGGGTTGTGGAATGGAGGATTGATGAAAATGTTGACTATGGTTAGATTCTTGTGAAAGAGTGCTTCTCTAAATATAGGCTTGTGAATTCAAAGGTTCTACAACATAATTGTCAGTGTAACCCCTATCAAAATCATGAAACCTATGGAGGAATGTTCTATGATGAAGCAAAGTCTTCCTATTCTGATACAAGAAATGTCTTATTTGCAAAAGATGTCTATAACTAAGTGGTGTCTTGGGTTTTCTAATTCTCTTGGCAAGAGATTTTCTGAACATATATTCTCAATTTTGATTTCATCTAATTTGTTTTTATTTTTCAGGATGATCTTTTATTTGAATTTTAATGATTTTGGAATACACAACACTCAAATGAAGACAATTTTTTTTAAGAATTGTAATCTAAACAGATAGTGTATGTTCAAAAGAACCACACATGGTCCTATTTTCATTGGTTTGATAACAATAAATCACTTCAGACAAACTCACTCTTAATAGTCAAAAGGTCATCGTTATACTCAACAACCCACATCTTAAAATTGCATTGACTCACACAGCCGTGTCACCCCCTAGAGGGCGCTCGTGTTTTTGTCTTTTCCAGGCGTGTACTCAAGGTTAGATTTCTCGATCCCCTGAGCAAATGGTTCATGGAAATTATATGGTGAGTGTCTTGGGGGCAGATTCTTCCCTCCCCTTGCACTGTGAGTATTGCAATGTCTGGTTACTGACTTGGCTGGATACTACACTAGTTTCTTAGAAAGGGTTTTCGTTCAGAGTGACAATAATAGACTCCCTCAGGAGACCTCCCAACCTTTAGAACAAAGGTTTTAGGGATGGTTATCTTGCAGACTTCTGAAAAAAGTGGGTTTCCCCATATTTGCTTTAAATTTTATAGTGGGGTGGAAAAACTTGGCTTTGGTTTGAACCCACTTAGGTCATTCCCGTAGGGTGAGTACTTTTTCCCACTATGACAGGCTTTCTAAAGGATGTAATAAAACTTGAAGAATGCATAAAAAGGATGATTCTAGCTTTTTGGATCACCTAGTTAAGGGGAGAGCATATGCCTATCAACCATACAAACACATAAATCACTTGTTCAATTTTAGAGCCCATACGAAAATTTTCTAATCTATGTGAAGATGTTGCTTCAGAGTGAAGATGCTGCTTCACAGTGAAGATGCTGCTTCACAGTGAAGATGCTGCTTCATAGTGAAGATGTTGCTTCACAAAAAGACATGGTGTTCATTTTTAAATTGCAAATTGAAAAGTCTTGTGACTACCCTAAATTGATAAATTTTTAATCCAAATGAAAATGTGACTATCCTAGGATTGATTCATTTTTAAACCAACTGAAGAAGTGCCTATCCTAGATTGATTCTTTTTAAACCAACTAAAGAAGCACCTATCCTAGATTGATTCTTTTTAATCCAACTAAAGAAATGAAATTTAGTGGTTCCGGACTTGTTGGATCCAGAAAATGAATTCATAGAAACACTATGATAGTGGTCAGACACTATGATAGTGGTCAGAAGTGCTATAGAAATAGCCAGAAGTGCTATAAGATTTTACAAATGCGCTAAAATAGATGCTAGATGTGAACTATTAGCCTGTGCTAGAAGGTAATGATCAAAGTGCTAAAACAGTCCTTCAAAGAGTTATACTTTTCTTTGAAAGCGTTAAAACAAGTAGATGCGCTATAGTTTGTCTCAGAAGCGCTATATAATCTTCCGATCGTGCTAAAACAATTTACGCCAGATTCTTGTACGAAAGCTTTCCAGAAAAAATTGTTAGAAACATGGGGTTAAGCCCCACGGTGGGTGCCATAATGTAAGTGTGAATAAGTAAACTAAATATAATTAAATACACCTCTTAATGAAACATTGTATCAAGATTAAACATGAATTAAACTAATTTCAAACAGAGAAAAGCTTGAAAGCGTCTCATTGTCTCCTATCTCCAAAGATTTATGAGTCACAAAAAGGCTCTCAGATTTGATAAAGTACTGTGACTATTAAAATGCCTATTTAGAGGACGAAATGATGCTAAATGATGTGATGTGATGATTGCTAATTATTCTTGGATGATATGGAGCTACCGTAAACTATCCTAACATGAAACCTACTAAATGGAAGCTACAGTAAAAAAATAATGATGCTACCGTGATTCTAAATCTACTGATGCTATGATGCTATGCTAATATGATAAATGATAATTGATGCTAATGACAATGCTAATGTTTAAGATGCTTGAGTGCTAAATCCTGCAGAGTAAGTTTTCATAAAAGATGATAATTCTCGGGGTCCATTCTTTGCTTCAGAAGGCTATATATATAGATTTTCGGCAGCAGTTTTGCACAGGGGTAACACAATAGAGGCTGAGATTCAATCTGGAGATTTGAATGGTAAGAGATGAGAAGGTGAAGCTGATTATGCGGATTGTTCCTCCCCGTGAAAACACCGAGCAATATGAGAGGAAAGATTTGAGGAAGAAGATTGAGAGGATTGCTTGCAGGTTTCTCCCTGAGGCTTTTCCTATGAATGCCAGTTAATTTAATTAGATTTGAAAAATATAATTTTATTGGTGAGTGAATAGAGGGATTTGATTTATGCCTTTATTTAAATATTTTTGATTTATTTAAATTAGCAAAAAGGACGATAAATAATTTAATTAAATAAACTATAGAAGTTTGTTTATTAAATTAAATAGAAGAAGTATGATAATTAAACAATAAATTATAAAGCTTTATTTATTTAATTAAGATTGAATATGATGTAATAATTAAATAATGCCAACTATAAAGTTGTTTATTTAATTAAAACTGAAGAAATAGAAGAATTTAGAATGTGAACTATTTAAATAAGTATTTAATTTATTTAATAGTAGATGAATTTGAATATGATATTTAAATAAAATTTGTTTATTTAAATAAGATGAAAATAATTGAATCAAGATTGACGAATTATGATGAACTATTTAAATAAATATTTCCTATTTATTTAATAGTAGAGGATTTTAAGGATTAATTAATTAAATAAGTCGTATTTAATTAATTAGATTTCTCTAGACCATTTTTAGGTGTATACACAACCTGCTCACATTCCTCCATTTTATCTCCTATCCAATGTGGCACTGGATAAAGGAGTATTGGTGGATGGAATGTAAGTGATACCCATTTAAGTGCTTTGTCAATAGCAATATCCATGTACCTACACACTCTTTTAATCATGGCCATGAAGTTATACACTTAATGTGTCTCTTTCCTTTGTAATTCTAGAGTCAAAATATCCCATCTCTCCTACACATACTTGTAACAATGATGAACCAGTCCAACTGTCAATGTCTTCATTCTATTATAATCTTGTATCGTTAATTTCATGATCTTTCCTCATGCACCCTTGTGATCCAAAAGTTGTAACCATTCATTTATGATTGCATTAGGGTCCTTGAATTATTTTCTCACTGAGAGAGCAACTAATTTTTCTCTCTCCTCACTTTCCTCCATGAGTTCACCCCTAAAATTTTCATTTCTAAAGTGGGATGCTAGTGCCCTTACCTATAAATCCCCCACAAACATCAAGGGGTTCCATTTTGTCTCCTCACACTACATAATTGTGCAGATAATATTAACAAAGTTGGTCCTATTCATTTGATGTAGAATCAACAAAATTTTTAATGAAATCAAATTTCCTGCTCATGGAAACTGGTTGGTTGCTTATTAACCTACTAAATTGGAGACTCAAAAATTTTTCCTAGATAAACAAGGCATAAGTTTTGGTTGGGGGTCTACATCTGAAAATCGCGGTAGCCTTGTCTACTACCTCTTCTACTTTAACTACTAACTTTCTCAATTCAATTTTCTTACCCTCTAGTATCTTGGTATGCTATGCCATCATTTCTTTCTTTTCCTTTTTCCAATTTTCCTTTTGTTGAGAAAATTCCTGAGTAACCTTCCATAGTTGGTACCCAAGGGATAGAGTTGTATGATAAGTTGGGGTTTTTGTAGTAGGGGGTCTCTGATTTTCAGCTGTAAGCTCTCTACTCCCTATTTTGATCATGGAAAGCTGTGCCAATAGGTCCAATTTTTCCCCATGTCCATATGTTTATAGCTTTTCCTCAACTCCTGTATCTTTATCTCCCTTTATTTATCCTTTTTCTCTTAAGTTTGTACCAGTTCCTCTAGCTATTTAATCCCTTCTAAAGCTTCTTGTAACTCAACATTTTTTTCCTCCAAGAACATTTCATCACCTTCTAAAAACTGCTCATCACAACCCCCTGTATGATCATAACCCTCCTTATCAAGGCTAACTGGGGTTTTATTTCTTGTCTTATTGGAAACAAATACATCCTCTGAATCCGAGTCAGAGGTGGTAGATATATACCACTTTCTCTTTACAGGCACATGTACATTTTTAGAGGCATTTCCTTTCATTTTTGAATCAGTTTCAACCATCATAGAATATTCTTCTTGTTGTCCTTTGACCCTTGTTTCCTCTTATGGTTTCTCTACACTTCCTCTCATAATACCTTTCTTTTTCAATTGGACTAAATGCCAAGGTGGGGTAGATTTCCTTTCTTGTGTATCCTTCTTTTTCTTTTGTACCTTAGAAGGTGTGGAAGAACTACCTCTCTTTTTCCTGGTCCTAGGTGTTTTAGAGGAAGATGGAGTCTCTTTTGTTGCAGGTTGGCTAAAGGTTGCATGTGGTAAATCTTTCACATTTTGTTCCTCAAGTTCACCTTGGCTGTGGGTAGGTGAAGCCATAGGTGAAACAGGAGGGGTTTCTCTTATAGACATAGCAGGTGATTCTAGGGTTTCTAGCATTGCAGGTTCCAAGATATGATTAATGTATTGAAAAGCTACAAAACTCTCCAAAGACACCTAGGGATGCTGAATCCGAAGACTCCTTTTTACTAACAAGGTTATCATAAAATAATGTGATAAGGCTGAATCATTTTTCTTCCTCTGATATTATGACCCCATTCTTTTGAGAAAATCATAAATATAATTGGGCACATTGACTAATCTATTTTACAGAGAGGACTTAGCAATTTAAAATGAATAGTGAACAAAAGAGATAGCCTACCATCACATGTAATGTACTTAATGATATAAGAGGCACAAGAGGCCCGTACCCATGGCAGTGTTAGTCTCTTAGTACCTTGTGATGAGGAGTCAAGGTTTTCTCCTAGTTCACTAAACTCATCTATAGCTACAACTACATTTGCTCAAGCAGGGAACTCAACTCCAACCCTCGGTAGACCAGAAACTTATGCAATTATGACCTCCAAAGCATCCACTTTCAACCCCTTGACTATGGCCTCATAAAATTGTAACGTGGTTGCAAATTGCCTCATCATGTCCTCATTAAATTTTGTCAATTTTAGGAAGTAGTCCAACCATCCAACCCTTGTAAAAATGGGCATACATAATGTGTCCTCCAATATTTGTTTGTGGGTTTATGGATCCCTTCGGATAATGTCACCTCCCATGGAGAAATACTCTGACTTTTCTCAATGCTCTGGAAATTCAGCTCAAATTTAATTCAACCACCCTCAAACCTTCTCTACTCTGCTACACTCACATGCACTTTTCCATTGTAACTATAATGTTACATCCCTTTCTCCTCTATATTAGCTTAATTCAACTTGAATTGGGTTCAAATTAGCTCAAAATATAGGATCTAGGGAATTGAAAACTAAAATTAACAACAAAAGGTTGTAGGTGCAAAAATTATTAAGGCAAAAAGGGTTTGTATGTCTGTTTCTGCATTTGGCTTTTGGTGGTGGAAAACTAAATTTTTTGCTGATATATTACCCCCCCAATTTAATTGTTGAAGTGACCTCACTTCAATTCATGTGAAATAGGAAAAGGTAATGATTGGAAAATATGGAAATAGAAGTAATGAATAGATAGCATGCAAAATTTAATGTAATTACATAACGAAAGCTTTGGAAATCTATGATAATGATGGGGGAAAAAACACAAAGCTATGTCACACTTTTGACCAAATAAATATTTCTGAGCGGAATATTTTCAGCCATAAAGGTTTCGGCTGAATAGGTTTTGACTGAAACCACGTGGCCTATTATGTGGCACACAGGTTTCAGCTAAATAAGTTTCTCCCGAATCCCAAAAATATATTTTTTTTCATTTCCCGCTTTGAAATTGGCTTTGAAATTGGATTTTTTAATGTGCAAGGTTTCTATAGAAACTGTTTCTACCGAAATTGTCTGTGGCATCCTAGTTGGTAGCCAACTCAACCTTTTTCAGAATTTTCTGAAACTTTCAACTTTGGCTAAGTATTTTTTTAATCAGAATAATGTTAAAAAAAAATAAAAATACCATTTTGTAGAGCTTGGAATTATGAATCCAAATATGTAATTTTTTAATATTTTGATTAGTTTTAATATATTTTATTTTTAAAATAATACAAGTAGGCTGTTAAAGTTAAAAAAGAGGTTGATTAGAAATTAAAAAAATAGTAAAACATATTAATTTTTTAAAAAAATTATATGGGGCACAAGAGGAGAGAGTCTTCTTCAAAAGGGTATAATTTTTTTTTTTTTGAAAATGATTAAAAAAATTGACAATAGTTGACTCGTGAAAACTGTCAAATTCTGACAAGTCTGACTTTAAAACGTTATTACAGAAAAATATACATCAAAATTTGAATTTTTTCCATGCACAAGATATTGAAGTTACCTATTTGGGGAAAAAAAGGGAGAAATGAGGTTTTTTCAATTTGTTTCTTGACGTCTCCTTGAAGTCTCTCTTTTCTAAAATTTTCAACATTCCAAAATCTGTCCTTAAATTGATAAAAACATAATGAAAACAATTTTTTTTTTAAATAAAAAACTATAGGAATAAACTTCATCAAAAGTTCTACATTTCATTAGTTTACACCATTTTGAAATTCAAAACATAAAGACCACTTTTATGTGGTCGAAGTTCATAATTTTTTTGCTATTGGTCGATTCCTTTATAAAGTGTGACACAGGTTTATGCTTTTACCCGATGGTAGTGTAGTATGCATACCTATCGGATGTGACTAACATAATGCCACACGTGTGAGGTTGATTGAAGAGTATCTGCAGTATGGTATTGATTTGACAAGAGTTAATTATAGTGTATGGTTAAATGAATGACAGGGTGACATGTGTAATGAAATGAAGCAGAATGTATGGATGATGGGTTATGGAGTGATAGTTTAAATGCTCAAAATTTGAATTGGCAATGAAGAATGGAATGAGCATGCTGCATATAATTAATATGATAGGTTTAATGTTGCATGTGTGAGAAAAAGTGAAATGAAAGGTGATAAATTGTAATTAATGTAGCACAAACTTTTAAATGCTCTGGCATATAACATTATGGGTACCTTCTGTAACAAATCCCGAACTGAACTATGACAAATCACATGTATTAAGCTATAGGTGCCTATTGCAACATGGCCCATACTGAATTATAATATCTTTAATACATGAAGCTATATCCCCCTTCAGTAGTATGAAGTATTCTTGGAAGAATATTGTGAATCATAGTAACTGTGTTGTGTGTGCATAAAATTGTGAGATAGTAATTTATACCTAAGTAACTTCAGGAGATGAATTGTTTAGGTCATCTACTGAGGCACTATTTGAATCAATAGTATCTTCTACTAAGTTGTTATCCTATGATTGATTGTATGTATCTGAACCATTGGTTTGACCATATAGATGCATTAGTGAAAGAACAAATTCATCTTTTTAAGCTAGTTGTTTATATATCTTAAATATGTGTCCATTCACTAGCAATGTGAATCTCACTGCATCTATAGTTTGTAACTTTACTGCTCCATTGAGAAATACCTGTTGAATTTCATAGGGTCCCAACCATCTAGACTGTAACTTACCCTTGTGGTCTTTGTACTTGGAATCATATAGTAAAGCCCAATCACCTACAGTGAACTCCTTTTCCTTTATAAATTGATTGTGCCATTTAGTTTCTATTTTTGAATAATCTCTATATGATGCATTACCTCCATTCTAATTTAATCCAATCCATTTGAAAACTATATAACCTTTTTTTTGTGCTTCTATCAAATCCATTCCTAAATCCACTGCTGTCCTAAGTGTCTTGTACTCAAACTCTATTGGAGGAACTTCTGTTTTATCATAGACTGACTATAAGGTGTGAAACCTGTAGTTGTTTTCCATGTTGTTCTGTAGGCCCACATTTCTTTAGTTAATCTTGATGCCCAATCCTTTATATGAATTTGCACTATTTTGGTCAAAAAATTCTCAATTTCTCTGTTTGTAACCTCCATTTTCCCATTGGCTTGGGGATGATAAGGTGTTGATTTTTTATGTTATTGAATATTATTTAAACAATTGATAAATAAGGTCAAAAGTAAATTAAGGACCTTGATTAGTGAAAATTTCCCTAGGTACTCCATACCTAGTAAAGATGTCTTCATACAAGAACTTAGCATATTGCAAACTGTAATGCTTTGACTTCAACTCATTTTTTCAAATAGTCTATACAAAGAAAAATATACTCTTTGTTATTAGAGGTTGGTGAAATTGGGCTAATGAAGGCAAGCCCCAATTAGTCAAATGGTGCTAGTGCTATTTGCGGCTGCAAGGGAATTTCATCTTTCCTTGTTGGTTTTCCCATTCTCTGACATGTGTCACAACTTCTGGTATACTTCACCGAATCCTTGTGGAGAGTTGGCCAATATTAACCTGTTGTTAAGATCTTAAATGTTGTCATTTTGGTTGCAAAGTGACCCCCATAGGGCTCATCATTGTTAGGGTTAGAAAAGGCAGATATCTAACAATTAAATACAGATTTAATTAATAAATAGAGAAACTAAAACACACACAAAATAAATCATAACACAAAAATTTAACGTGGTTCACCCAATCCGGGCTACATCCACCAAATCGAAGCCATCCAATACTTTTATTATCAAGTGTAAAACTTATTACAATCTTGCGAATAATCGCTTTTTTCATCATACTGTAATACCCATCCAAACCCCTTTTTAACAAGCTTAGAAGCTTCCAGATTTTGGGTTCTACAAAATCAGATTTTTCTTTTTTCATTGATTTTTTCCCTTTTCGGTGATGACGCGAAAAAGTAGGAGTGAGGTAACTTTTTCGTGGGTAATGGCCTCTAACCCCACCGGGCTCTAATTCTAAAGCAAGGATATATGTGCTAAGTGTACAGTATACCATGGGCTATATAGTATAGCATGATCACTACCACACATACCAACAATCTTTCCACTTGGAGACCGGACAGTTCCACACCAACACAATCTCCCCTACTTGGAGATCGATCTTGGACAACACTATCGCAATTACAACTCCCACTCAGAAATAAGTACCTTGACCCTCATTACTCATATACTTTAATTAAATTCTTTTGAAGGCCAACCAAAAGTTGAAGAGGAGCTCAACTTCTCCCTTGTCACCTCACCTTCGTAAAAAAATATTATCCTACTGATTGACATCTCAGATGTATCTTGTCCGCCTTGACTCGTCCATCCTCCAACACCGAATTTAATGAAATGATATCTCAACTCAGAGTGTGTTTGGTTTTAGAGTGCAATGCAAATTTTTTTGCAAGATGTATAGCACTCTGGCTATCTATAAACAAGTAATTTTTAGCTTATTGTTTTCCCAACTCTTCTATGAAAAGTTGTAGCCATATCATCTCCCTTGTCACTGCAGAAAAATATCACTGCGGGTGGATAAAGCAACCACCTTTGCAATCAAGAAACTAATTCACTGCTATCCCACCAACTGTAAGTACATAACCTATGGTACTCCACCTGGTATCTATATCGCCTACCAAATCTGAGTCAACATAACCTTTTAAATCAGTATTAGAGGCCCCAAAACATAAAAATTTATTGGATGTACCTCTCAAGTACCTGAGAATCCATTTTATCGCATTCCAATGCTCAACTCTGGGATGACTCAAATACTTGCTAACAACTCCTACAACATGTACAATACCTAGTATTGTATATACCATGGCGTACATTAAACTGCCTAGAGCTGAAGCATATGGTACCTTGGACATTTTTTCTTCTTCCTCTTGTGTCTTTGGACACATATCCTTTAGTCAATTTTAATACGACTAGGGCAAAGGTGTGTCGACAACTTTGTACTTCCATATGAAATCCTCTGCAACACCTTTTCAACATAATACTCATTAGCCCGGGAGATATTAACAATTTTCTATTTTGTCCTATATGTACAATAATTCTTTGCATACCAAGGATTTGTTTTGTTTCCCCCAAATCATTTATAGAAAAATATTTTGCTAACTATTGTTTTAGCTCACTTATGTGATCCATGTTAGAACTTGCTATAAGCATGTCATCAACATATAAACATAAAATAATGTAGCTGCCATTATCCAACCTCTTAAAATAAACACAATGGTCAGAATTACATCGGTTGTAGCCTTGCTCAGCCATAAAACTATTAAATTTCAAGTACCATTGCCGAGGTGCTTGCTTCAAGCCATATAAACTTTTCTTCAATCTGCACACTAGTTTCTCCTTACCTTTGACCTCAAATCCTTGTGGTTGGTCCATATATATTTCCTCTTCCAAATCACCATGGAGAAAGGTTGTTTTAACATCAAGCTATTCTAAATGTAAATCTTCAGCATCCACAATACTTAAAACAATACAAATAGAAGTCATTTTAAAAACTGGAGAAAAAATCTCATCAAAATCAATACCCTTTTTTCTGTGCAAATCTCTTTACAACTAATCTGGCTTTAAATCTCTTCTTACCTCCATCCTCCTCTTTCAGCCTATAAACCAATTTTTTTGGTAAAGCCTTTTTACCTGCAGACAACTTGCATAATTCCCAAGTCTATTTTTTTAGCAAGGAGTCCATTTCTTTTTCCATTCCATGCTCCCACTGAACCTTGGTATCCACTTGCATAGCTTCATCATAATATTCTGGTTCACCAACATCAGTTAACAAAATAGTATACAAAGAGGGAGAGAGAATCATTCCTGGGAGGTACTTTATCCTTGAAGATCGCCGCATCAGGAGTTTGTCGATTTTGTTGTTGCAGTTGTTGCCCAAAGATGAGGAACCACTGAACATCATTGTTTGGAATATCATCCAACACTACATAATCATTTTCTTTCTTCTCATGCTGCAGCAATCTTTGTACAACACTTTCTCATTGAATATGACATCCCTACTTCTCACAATTTTCTGATTTTCAAAATCCCAAAGCCTATAACCAAATTCATCAATGCCATATCCAACAAATACATATTTCTTTGATTTTGCATCAAGTTTGGTTCTATTTTCATAATCTACATGTGCAAATGCTTCACAACCGAAGGTTTTGAGAAAATAATAACTCACCTTCTTACCTTTCCATGCTTCCTCTGGAATACCACAACCCAAAAGATTAGAGGGACCTCTATTAATTAACTAAACAACAATGTTTATAGTCTTTGCCCACATTTTTAAAGGTAACCCAACATGCAATCTCATAGTCCGTGCACGCTCCATTATTGTTCTGTTCATGCGCTCAACCACTCCATTTTCCTGTGGAGTCCTTGGAACCATTTTTTGCCTACGAATACCATTAGAGGAACAATGATCTTCAAACTCTTTCCTACAATACTCACCACCATTAACAGATTTGAGACATTTTATCTTTTTACCAGTCTCATTCTCAACCAAGCTTCTCCATTTTTTAAAAGTTTCAAATACATCGGATTTCTGCCTAAGGAAATAAATCCATACCTTCCTAGTTGCATCATCAATGAATGTAACATAATACAGAGAGCCACTGAGAGAAGATACCTGAGTTGGTCCCCATACATCCGTATGCACAAGCACCAATTTCTCATCTTTCTTTTGCTTCCCATTCTTGAGAAAAATTACTCTCTTTTGTTTTCCATACACACAACTTTCACAAAAATCCATATTAACACATTTTAGACCTAGTAAAACATTATTTGAATGAAGTACTTTCATACCTTTTGCACTCATATGCCCAAGTCTATTATGCCACAGTGCTGATTCGGAGTCCATAACTTAGCTGTATGATCTTCTACCCTCTTGAGAATTGCGACAAGCTGTTCCTAAACACAGTGATATTTTCTGTAACAATTAAAGTAGAAGGAACAGTATGTCCTGTACAAAGATATAAAGTGCCTACTTTCACACCTTTTGCTACTACTAAGGCACCCTTTGTAACCTTCCAATTTTTATCACTAAATGTAACAACACAACCTTCATCATCTAGTTGTCTTGCTGAAATTAAATTTTTGCTTAACTTTGGAACATGCCTTGCTTACCTCAGTTCCCGATGCGCAGCTTAATCTTGATTCTTCCCTTTCCAACAATCTGACAAGGTTCATTATCTCCTAAATAAACTAGCCCAAAATCCCCTTGGACATAATCAAGAAAATAACTTCTATGGGGGTAGCATGAAATGAAGCCCCTGAATCTAACACCCAAGAATCATCAGCATTATCAAGGGAAAGAATCAAAGCTTCCTCATTAGATTTATTACTTACCACATTTGCCTATTTACTTCCTTCCTTTTTTTCTCCTTTACTTTTCCAAGACCAGTAATCTTTCTTCAAATGACCCGGCTTACCACAGTACCAGCAATCCTTCTTGTTTCTAGATTGGGACCTTTTATCCTTTGATTTTCCTCATGACTTCCCACAATTTTTGGAATCATTTCCTCTCTCCTTTGTTCTTCCCACAGCACCATTGAAAACTGCTACGATGTGGATGTTCACTTGAGATTTTCCTATGGATTTCCTCGCTCAAAATAACACCAACAACATCATCAAATTTCAATG
>VDFB02210212.1:29467-78927 GCA_007258455.2 Sequoia sempervirens
TGTAACAATTAACACTAAAGGAATAGTATGACCTGTACAAAGATATAAGGTGCCTACTTTCACCTTTTTGCTACACCTAAGGCACCCTTTGTGACCTTCCAATTTTTATCACTAAATGTAACAACACAACCTTCATCATCTAGTTGTCTTGCTGAAATTAAATTTCTGCTTAACTTTGGAACATGCCTTACCTCACGTAGTAGCCCATGATTCCCATTCTGCAACTTAATCTTGATTCTTCCCTTTCCAACAATCTGACAAGGTTCATTATCTCCTAAATAAACCAGCCCAAAATCCCTTTGAACATAATCAAGAAAATAACTTCTATGGGGGGTAGCATGAAATGAAGCCCCTAAATCTAACACCCAAGAATCATCAACATTATCAAGGGAAAGAATCAAAGAATCCTCATTAGATTTATTACTTACCACATTTGCCTATTTACTTCCTTTTTGTCTCCTTTATTTTTTTGAGACGTGCAATTTTTCTTCAAATGACCCAGCTTACCACAGTACCGACAATCCCTCTTGTCTCTAGATTGGGACCTTTTATCCTTTGATTTTCCTCATGACTTCCCACGATTTCTAGAATTGTTTCCTCTCCTTTGTTTTTCCCCTGCTTTCTACATTGAAAACACTACCTGATGTGGATGTTCCACTTGAGATTTTCCTATGGATTTCCTCGCTCAAAATAACACCAACAACATCATCAAATTTCAATGTATTCAAACTAGAAACAAAATTGCTAACAACCATTACCCAGCTATTCCAACTTTTAGGCAAAGAACATAGAATCAAAAGAGCCCTAAATTCTTCATCAAAGTTTATTTTTACAAAAGTTAATTGAATGGTGACCGTATTAAACTCATTTAAATGATCAATAACTGACCCACCTTCTACTATTTTCACATTAAATAAACGCTTCATAAGAAATACCTTATTCAAAGTAGAAGGATTTTCATATAACTTCGCCAGGGTTTCCATCAACTCTTGAGTTGTCTTTGCTTTTGTAATATTGAATGCCACCGATTGTGCCAGGCATAAACAAATACTACCAAGAGTCTTTCTATCCAAAATCTCCTAGTCCTCATCAGACATTGCTTGGGGTTTCTTGGTTTTCCCTTCCAATGGCCGCCATAAATCCGTCTGATAGAGATAGTCCTCCATCTGCATCTTTCATAACTGATAGTTCTGCCCATTAAACTTCTCAACCTTCTTACCCTCGTCTGCCATTACTCCCACTCAACTGTGAGACTCCCACTCAGCCGTGATACCTTCCTACAGATGATAATCGAAACACAACCTGCTCTGATACCACTTGTTAGGGTTAGAAAAGGTAGATATCTAACAATTAAATGCAGATTTAATTAATAAACAGAGAAACTAAAACACACACAGAATAAATCTAACAATTAACACTAAAAATTAAATCATAACGTGGTTCACCCAATCCGGGCTACATCCACCAAACCACCCATCCGAACTTTTTAACAAGCTTAGAAGTTTCCAGAATTTAGGTTCTACAAAATCGGATTTTTCTTTTTCATTGATTTTTCCCTTTTCCGGTGATGATGTGAAAAAGTAGGAGGAAAATTTTTCTCGGGGGTTGCCACCCTCGAACCCCTGCCCAGGGCCCAGCCCAGCCCCGGACCCTGGCAAGGATACATGTTGGGGTGTACAGTATACCATGGGCTATACAATATAGCATGATCAGTCGCCACATACCAACAATCATGGAAAGCTTTTAGAATGTCAATGACCTCATCCTCTCTTATACAACTTCTCATAATATTATTTGGACCAATGTAAAACAAGTAACCTACTACCCAAGAATATGGAAAGTTTTTATGCACCAATTGTCTCTTTTCTCTAGGAAATAAATGTGATGGTACCTACCTTGCCACCAGGTAATTTGCAATATCAACAAACCATGGTGTGTGTATAGTAAGAGAAAACAAATGCTCATCTAGAAAAGAGTAATCCACAACACCTTCTTCTATTTGTGTAGGCAACCTAGATAGAAAATTTTCCACCACATTAGCTTTCCCTGGCTTATCCACTATTGTTATGTAAAACTCCTATAGTAAGAGTAGCCATATGACTAGTCTCCCCCAACTATAGGTTTTTTCATCAAGTATCTTATGGTTGTATGATTTGTGTGAATAAAAACTTGATAACCAGTGATATAATGCCTAAAATTATTGATAACATAAACAATTGCCAACTATAGACACTAAAAATTGTCCTAGGCCCGTGACTTCCAAATTCTCCATCATTTCCTCTTTTGTCTTTGATAATTAAATAATTTTAATTATTTAATTAATTCATTTATATTTTTATTCCCCCTTGATTAATTAAATAAATTTTATTTATTTAATTACATCACTAATTAAGTCCCTTTCTTTCTAAAATTAAATAAATTCTTATTTATTTAATTTTTATTCCACTTTCTACTATAATTAAATAATTATTTTAATTATTTAATTATTCATTAGTCTCTTCTCTCATAAATTAAATAAATTTTATTTATTTAATTTGGCCCACTCTCTTGAATTTTGAATCAAATCATTATTTAATTCAAAAGGTCCTCTTTGTCACATTCCTTTATAATTAAATAATTATTTTTAATTATTTAATTATTCATTGGCCACCTAGATTAAATAATTTTTAGTATTTAATCTCCTACCACATCTTTATCCATGCCAATCTTATCTTCCACATCAATTCCTTATCTATCCATGTCTGAATTAATCTCCACCCTTGATTAAATTATTTATAATTTAATCTTGACTGTCAATCCGTATCATTTGCCCTAACCCTAGGCCATACTACATATTTCATTCTTTTCCATTGATTATTGACATTCAATCTTAGCTTTTCATTCAAAAATGTCTTTCCTATAAAAGACCTTTCCATTGTCATTTGTCTAGACATTTGCCTACACAAGCTTATGCTATCTTTCTATCAAGTCTACTATCAAGTCAAGTGCATCCATAGTCATATAGAATCTTCAATACTTTGCTTAGTCATTGTCATAGGCCTTATTTGCATACTCAAAAAAAATCTTAGCTCAACTATTCATATCAAGCAAAATGGAGAAGTGCAATGAAGGTGAATCAATGGTGGTATGAAGATTTGGTAATATTGCTTTATGTTTTTATGTCTTTGTGCTTATTTGTGCTTCATTGTTTATTGGGGTTTGATTTATATGCTTTATTGCCTAACCTTGATAATTTTAACCCTAATTACATTGGTGAACCTGATGTGAAAGGAAAAATTTGCAGAATTCATATGAATTTTTTTATTTTGTAGGTTGCAGGTATGGATCGACGCAACCACAGGCTAAAACAATGCAATTGTATTTTACACAGGGCCGCAACCGCAAAGCCGAATGACACAATTGATTTGCATTAGGGAATACATTGACTCTTTCTAAATTCTTGGTTTTTCTTTTAGATCTAGTCATCTAGTTTCACATTTCATCAAGCTAACTCTAGTTGCATGTCATATTAGTCATTAGTTTGTTGGGATTTGGTAGTTTTCTATCATTTTACAGGTTCAGGTCCTCGCGACATAATCGACTATCATTCGACGCAATCGCTAGGAATTAACCGTAATGTTATCAAAAAAAGTTGCAATCGTCATTCCCACGACGTAGTTGAAATTTGGAATGATGTAGTCATAGTTCCTACAATGCGCTCGCCTCTGGTCCAAAGCTACAATTGATATTTCCTGTGACACAATTGCTTGTTCATTCATAGTTTAGGATTTTATTCAAAATTTTTAGTTTAGATCTTTTTTCACATCTTAGCATAGGGGTTTTCTGTTACTGACATTTGATTTCCAGCGTGTGGCATAGGTGGAAAGGAGACATTTAACTTAAAAATTGGTGATCAATGTATCTTGTCTTTTTTTTATTCACTCTTTGGATTAAAATTAACCTTGCATTTACATGTCATTGAGCTTAAATTTACCTTAATTTTCATTTCACTCATTGGTTAAAAAGAACATGCATATTCACTCATTGGTCTAAATTAACCTTTGCATCAAGTGTATTTTTCACATATTGTTTTGAGGGTTGAAAGGAACAAGTGTCTTCATTGTCTTATGGTTTTCATTTTTCTTCAAGGTGTGTATGATCTTCTCTCACACCACTTGGTGATCTTGAGAATCAAAAGCATTTTTGGAATTTTGAATAAACACCCACACATTTGGTTTTGGAATTAAAATGAACCCCATGCAAGTGTGACTCAAAGGCATTGTGTATGCTCTCTTTGCACTTTGAGCGATCGAGGAGATAAAAAACAACGTACTTCCTTGATTTTGTATACCTTTTAGAGGGCCTTCCACCCTGCTTCGAAAGGTGGGAATGACCCAAGTGGTAACAAGCTAAATCCAAGCTCTTTCAAACTGCTATATAAAAAATGTATTTGTGACAAAAGCCATAAGCAATAGGTGCGGATGTGTCATACCGAAAAGTGCCACCCCTACTGTCCACATGACATGTTGAAATCATTTCTTAGGAAGGGATTGGGAGGCCTCTTGATTGAAACAATATTGAGCTAATCTTGCCGCATGTATGGCCACCTTGAACAAATTCCCTTACTAAGAACCAAATTTTTAGTGGCCAAAATCCCTTTCACTTGCTAGCACAGGAATGATTGTTCTGAAGCCCCCCACATCTTCACCATTCATGTGTAGAGGCATAAATTCCTCTTTGGGGAATTGAGACTTGGTGTGCCTAAGAAGTGAGTGCCATGTAAGGGGGAGTCAGTGCCACCAAATCTCTAGCTGTTCGCTTTGTTTGGTTGGTTGGAGAAATCCAAGTAGGGATCTAGCGAGTGGTATCTCTTGAGAAGCCTAGGTTGCGAATTGTCTACAAGTGTCTTCTTACACATTTAAAATTTTTTACACATTCAAACCAGATAAAGAAAAGTATCCAAATTTCACAAAATCACCTCAAAATTGGTCAAAACAAGTAAAAATGAAGCAAGATACACTATGAACTATAACTAACTGTCATTAACTGCAACTGTGACATAGAAAACTACAATCACCATTTCTAGAAAGTCGCAACTGACTGTCATTCACCACAACTAAGACCTAAAATGACATAATTTCCTGTAACCAAATTTTTTTATGGGAAACTAAAAAAAATCCATTCTCTTATCAATCCTTAGCATTACTTGGTCCTCCGATCATAGACTTACAAAATTTCTAGAACTTTCATCCATCACCCATTCATTCATCCATCATTACATACCTTGCATTGGCCTTAGGAAAAACATTAGGAAACCCTTTAACTTGCATTTACCTTGCTATAGACCTTAGCTTTGGAAGCTTATCAGAATTGAGACTAGTCCATAGTGACCAAATCAGATTTTTCTTGACTTCAACCACTTTTCATCACCTTAGTCCTTTGTCATTTATGTTGGTCCTCAACTTACAAGGCTAGTTTGAGACCACTTTTTTCAAACCTTTTCGTTTAGCCATTAGCATCATTGAAGTATTGATAAACCAAATTTATAATCTTGGCTATCCTAGTTTGATTAGGCAACCTTACTTTGGCCTTGCCACAAGGTGCTTAATAGTCATATTTTTAGTCATCATCCTAGGTCATATTGCCATTTTCACCCATCATTCTTGGCACACTTGCATTTCACTTAGCATATACCTTAAAAATTGATCAAGACTTTGATTTCATTGTGGCATTCTTGACATTTGACTATTGTCACTTTGGTTCCTTATCTTGACATCATCCTTAGACGTCATTTGAAAAATCCAAAAATATATTCATCTTGCATAAACGTTACCATAGCTTGGAACTCATTGTGACACCCTTCTATTGACATCTTTACATCTTTTCACTTTGAATCCAATACTTGGTATCATTCTTAGGAATACCCTATAATTTCAAAACCTTGGTTTTAGTCATACCTTGGTCATCCTTAGGAATACTTTTGCATAGTCATCTTGGATGTGTTGCACCACATCATCCTCACATTCACTTTCCCTTTTTCAAGTCTTACATGGTTGAAACTAGGCCGCAATGGAAGTGAAAATACATGGCTTTCCCACAAGATAATGATTTTGTCAACCCATATGCAAACTCCTCACATGGGACACCTAGACCATACAAATCCCTATTGGAGAAATTTGTCACTAGAGACCAAAATGGAAACATTGTCATAGAAGAACTAGAGGCTATTGCCCAAGATCCTAAATTTGCCTCTTTTGTGGATGAATTCTTGGCACAAGACCCTCAAAATTACCTAGCTAAACTTTTGATAGAAGGTGCCACATTACCTCCTGATTTTGATGTCAATACATTACGAGCATCATCCAAATCCATCAACCAAACTCAAGGAAACAATACAACTATCTCTAGTGGCTCTATCTCACAAGTTAATACATCTATTCCATTAGGAGGAACGGAAAAAGATGCAACAATAATTTAAACCTCCTTATTTGGAACACAAGGCATGACACAAGTCACAACACAAGGAATGAATTTTAACACAACACAACCCATGTCACAACCCTTTGGTATGCCATTTACCATAAGGGCATCATCCTCAAGTCTATTTGGCACAAACATTACAAACAAGAAGCCTAAAATTACCATCAACACAACAAATTCTATACCAAACATAGGGGCTTCTCAACACATCACCACATCAAAACCATGGAATATCCCTTATGGACATACACAATACAATACCAAGGCTCCGTTCCGCAAAACACACAACTTGGCAACCAAGGTTCGCTCACGCAACATGGTAACCAGGGACCTTTCCCACAATATGACAACCAAAATCCACATGGTCAAACTTTTACAAGCTAATGGCATACATAATCCAATCCTCCCCATAACTCTCATATTTCCACTTATAATCAAAACAATTTAAACCAAATTCCACCCTACATATCCTACATGCAAAACCAAAATTCGTCACCAACACATACACCTAATCCAAACCCATCCCATAACATTGGACTCCAAAACAACAACATGAGCTCTCAAAATACACAAGACCCATCATTGAATCAAGTGGATGTCCTATAAACTCAAGTGCTTTCCCTTCAACAATAGGTGGAAAACATGCAAATGTCTAACAAAAAGACCTACTCTACCTAGGACTTATGTCCTTATCCTTTTGACAAGAGTCTATACATGCCACTCTTCCCACATGGCTATGTCATACCAAACTCACCTAAGTACAAAGGGAAGAGAAATCCACTTGAACACATAAGATAATTTTACACGACTTGTACATACATTACATATGACCCTATGTACTTAATGAGACTTTTTCCAAGAAGTCTTACGGGCATAACACTTGAGTGGTTCTCATAGTTACCAATTGTCATAAGAACATGGGGAGAAATAACAAACAAGTTTGTGGAACACTTCACATTTAACATTGACAACAAAATTACCATTTCCACCCTATGTCATACCACACAAGAAGTTGGTGAAAACTTTGTAACCTTCTTCCAATGATGGAGTGGTTTGTCTCATTGAAATACCCGATAAATAGAAAGTTGTCATGTTCATTGAAAACTTAAAATCAAACTTGGAACATGATTTGCAGATGCAATGTTACACTTCATTTGTTGACCTAGTGGAAAAAGGAATCATCCTTGAAAAGGACCTTATTGACAAAGGAGAAATCAAGATTTCCAAAAAAAGCACAAACACACAAAACACCTCAAATGACAAAGGAAAATATTGGGCTTGGAAAAGAATGTAACTATCGATGGAGTTGTTGATGTCAAGACCATATATACAGGTCCTACTATTACACTTAGAGGGCCTAGCACATCCAACAATACACCAAGAAATGTTGATCAAACTACTAATGCTGTCCAAAATACACAACAACCAAGAACCCAAAGGAAGTTTCCAACAAAACGTCAATACACCCCTTTAGGGGATCTGATTAAGTTAGTCTTTAAAAAAATCTTGCAACATAATACCATACAACTTCCTAAACCAAAAAAATATGATCTTGAACATTTTAAACCATCTTGGTGGGATGACAACGCCTTTTGTGATTACCATCGAACCAAAGGAAATAACTTATCACAATGCCGACAACTAAAGAACATCATACAAGACCTTGTGGAAAATGGAACCATTGAACTCAACGGATAGCAACAACCATCTTCAAATAGGGACCATAAAGTTTTTACCAATCCTTTACATGACCATGGAAAATGAAAGGCCTCAAGTTCGGGCAATAAGACTAATAACAATTCAACCAATTACACCAACGCCAAATATGACTATGGTCACACCACTATCATAAATCACATTCGAGTTGCCAATGAATATGTCAATACCATTACCATTAAGAAACCTCCCGAATGTGTTGTAAACACTTGCTGAGCCAAGGTAACCATTCAAGGTCCTCCACCATAACAACAACGACCTTCAAAGCCTCAATACAACTTGCTTGACCAATTGGGGAAAACTCCCGCGCAAATCTCTATCCCAAAGTTATTGTGTATATCACCTAACCATTGGGACATTCTTGAAAAATCCTTACAAGACATAACCATCCCCACCAATCTTGACATCAATTTTTTCTAGGAGATGGCAGGCTATTTAACCAATTCCCATCATGCCACCTTTTTTGAACAAGATTATTTGATAAAAAAGAAAGACCATAACAACCCTTTACACCTTGAAGTACTTGTCCATAAAACCAAAGTCAGATGAGTCCTTGTAGATGGTGGAGCAGGGTTAAACATTTGTACCTTAAAATTGGTTAAGATGTTGGGTGTTTTGGAAGCATGTGTGTAATACTCTAACTAATCTACAGTTTAAGAATGAAATCTAACTACTAGCTTTCTATTGAAATGTAACTAACTTGTTTCATGGTAGGGTTTCCTTTGCAATTTGAACAAAAAAAGAAAAATAATTTTAAATAATTACATCATATTCAATTTCTTGACTAACTTTTAAAATTTTAGTTTCAGCTGAAAGGAAACAACTAACTGATTTCATTTAACTGAAAATACAAAAGAACAATAACTATTTTTTCTTTGCTTTCATAAAGTAAGAGCAATAATTACAACTATGAAATAACATGCTAAGTAAATATTTCTAAAATTTAAAGAGAGAGAAAGAGTACAAGAAAATATAGTTTTGAAGGCTTCCTATTGGAATATTGCACAAAACTCTTCTGTTTCCAAGGGAAAAAGAAATATCATCAAGGGATTTTCCACCCAACCGAAGACTTGCTGGCCTCATGTGTTTCTTCAATTGAAGAAACCCATCCATTCACGAGGGTAATCAACAAGGATAAAAAATTATCATCATGCCTCTGAGCCTGGTGTCAAGGACCTATACCTCCTAGTCGATCCATCACTATAGGTAACCCCTAACTTGAAAGATCACTTTGACCAGTGGTATATCTAGTTCTTGATAACTGAAAAATGCTTAATCTAGCATCGTACCTTGGCCAAGGATTTTAACGTTACTGGCACACCTGTGCCATCAAAACTCTCACCCTTGCTCAACATGATTACATTTATCTCAAGGTCTAAAATACAATGACTGGTTTGATTATAATTTTCCTCTAGTTCAAGTTAAATCTTAACCATAAATTTTTATACATATAAAAAGAGAATAAATCGGCATTGAGGATTTTCAATACTTTAACATTTATACATCCCCTAAAGGACTCAGGTGAGCAAAGGAAACACACTAGACCAACTTCTAAATTAGAGAATAGATAAGGAGAAGACTCGAATTAATTAGGCATAATAATTTTTTTAGGTAATTTACAAATAGTTTAATCTGTAACCTGATTCAAAAGTATATCATTGACAGAGAGAATTTTGATTGCAAGAAATGTAAAAAGGTTCAGGTTCTCTTATAGAAGAATCCTTTATCATAACAACCCCAAATTATAATATAAGACTTGATTTCTTTTTACTTTTAGAAAGATGAGAAAGATTAATGAATTTAATTTTCTATACATAAGGTGTTCAACAAAGATGGATTCATCGTTGCATATACAATGAAGTATTATACACTTTACTTGCCTAAATATGAAGATTCAAAAACTCAAAAAGATCAAAATTATTTTCCTCAAAAGAATAGGTCTAAGCTACGAAGCCACCAAAATATTTTTGACAAAGAGAGATGGAGATGATGAACTCAAGAACTAGAAACCAACTCTCAAAAAATTGAAGACTCAAATTATTTGCTAGACTCAACCACGTTCAACTTCGACAGAAGATAATCAAGAATGCCAACTGATGAGGACACCGAAAATAAAGGAGAAGAGATGGAAAGATGAAATGAGTACAAAAATAGTGAATGCAGGTACAAAGAATGTTTCCCAACAATTAGAAAGAGAGAAATCGAGTTGTGAAAGATGGATAATTTTAGAATGGAGCAAGACTAGCTTAATGTTAATGCTAACAAGAATTTTGATTCCAGAGAATGCACCCAATGTGATTGCCAGGGAAAATGAGAGAAAAAACTACGAATGAGAGAGGAATGAAGAGCTTGAAAGAAAGCCAAAAACTAGATTATACGACTAAAACCATCAGCCAAGAAACCCCGTCGAGTGCCCATGATCTTGGATGTTTCAAACAAGAGAAGGTGGCAAGAAGACGAGAGTTACCACCTACAAATTCACCGAATCCCCAATTTTTTACTTAAAGTCTTACTTATATTTTTATATTTAAATCAATGGAATTGGAATTATAGCTATTATTATTAATTTAATATTTTATAACCATTTGCAATCTCCTAAGATATATTCCAAGAATTGGTTCACTCAACTTCAAAAGGAGATTATTGATAAATAATTTAAATTGACTTGTTTAACAATAATTAAATTAAATTACTTATGGCCAAGGATATGACTTCGATACAACTATCTTACATTGACTCAAGGTTTGCTGATAAAATTGATCCTTTCTTAACCACAACCTCTCCCTGATGATATTTCCCTTTCCCTTCGAGTGTTGACAATCCTACAACCACTTTGAAAAAAAGACTAGGGTTAGACCATTCTTGACATATCTATACATGTTTAAATATAATCTCATCATCACATACATTTTTGCATATAATATAAAATCATTCAAATTTGCAGTTACAACATATAAAACAATTATTCTATCCTCAATTTCACATTCACATAAAAAGAAGTTACTTGCAACTAACATAACAACCATAATTTCATTGCCATAAAAATGTTTAAGTTAGAGGGGATGTAACAATGTGTAGAAACCACTAAGAGCATTGTTATCAAAGCATATGAAGATGAAGAACAATCCTCTAAAGGAGTCATAACACTACCTATCAGAGTTGGTCCTATAGTCATGGATACTACTTTTCAAGTCTTGGACCTTGACCTTCCATACAACCTTCTCCTAGGATGACCATGGATTTATGCCATGAAGGCTGTCCCATCCACATATCACCAATGCATTAAGTTTCCTCATGAAGGCATTGAAATTACAGTCATAGGTGATCTAGATCCCTTCCAATATTGTAGCAATCTAAGAGGGACTACTCAATTCCAAGTGTTTGTCAACCAAGAAGCCTCATCATCCCGCTACATTGACCCATCTTCACCGACCAAGTCACCCAATCCATTTACTACACCATCAAATTCCAAGGTCCAAGTCCATGATGTGGGATATGGAGAATACTGTGTGAATAATCTTTCGGTGAACGGCAATGCTAATGTTGTTGAGAAGGTCCAAGATTGCAACAATGATGTCAAGAAAGCTTTAGAAGGAATGCAGATAGATGGTTGTGCTTGGATCGAAACCTTTTAGGATCTTGATGATACATCTAATTTTACCCTATCTGCTTCTGCTCAAACTTTTCATGTCCATGACAACCTCATGTTTGACTAGGATATCTATGATAATCCACTCTTTGATCTTGACCCTAATGAGGATATCCATACATCATCCTTCCAATACCACATATCCTGGGTTAGGGTATGTCCCCCTTACTTTCACCTCTACTAAGTCATTTTTCCAAGCCGTTAAGGATGTGCAAGTTTCCTTTGACATTAGTAAATACTAAAAAGGATAGTCCCAAAGCATCCATTGTTTGCATTGACACTCTCTTCCATCCATCAAACATTCTGTCACTCCATCCATCTCACCTAGCTCACTTACATCTATCCACATCATAAACATGGATCAAAAAGCCATATATTAAGAAAAAGACAAGGGTAAAGCTCAAGAATAAAAAATGAATGTGCCCTCTTTAAAAAGAGATCATGAATCAAAGAGCATCTTGAATAGAAAGGAATATCAAAGTAAGCCCTTTAATCAAAACAAAAAGGTATTGGGAAAATAAAAAATGAAAGAAAGAAAAGAAGATCAAGACAAGTCCTCTAGCCAAACTCAAAAGCTATTGTACAAATAAAAAATAAAAGTAAAAAGTGAAAATCAGAAAGCATTGATCTCCAAGTATGCCTCTTCATAAAATTTCACTAGGGGCATCTCTCAAAAAGTCAAAGACAAATAAAGAGCTTGTTGATCCAAAGTCTCCATTTTCATCACTTTCACTCATTCCATACATTCTATTCAATCTGTCCATATTCACATGTTTGTAACATCATTCCATTACCATGGGAAATGCCTTTCAATGTATCTTTGACGATGAACTCTTCATGTACCCTAGCTCATTGATCGCCCAAACTCCTTTTTGTTTGATGCCTAGTGGCCCACGTAGTGTGCACATTAGGGATCATACCATAACCTCTTTCGTCCGCCATTTTATCATCCATCATAATTTCCACTTACATTCTGCGTCCATATCAGGTCCTTTTTCCAAGCATGGTCATCTAAACAGGGTCAATGCATCATCATGACTTATCAATTCTACACATTGCTTCTGAAAGTCTTCTCATAACCATATAAAAAAATACAAAGAAAATAGAAAAATAAAAATAAAATTGTTACCTTGACGAAAACCTGGCAAATAGGCATCCTAGTAACACCAAAAAAAAATCAAGAAAATAGTAAAGAGAAATAATTCATCCAATAGTGAAAACCACTTTGGTGGTGCTTTGGATAAGTACCATGGTGAAAACCTGGCAAACAGGCCCATGTGTAGTTGACTTTGCTCCGTCGTCTACCATCATTCCAATTTGACTTTTCTCTGTCATTCGCCCATCTCATTTCACCCATAATAATGATTGGTTGTCCTTTCCATAAGCCTAGAACGATTGGAATCATGTGTCTTTTTCACCTTCCATAATGCCTATCTCATTCTATTCCACTCTTAATGAGTTGGCCTCATACTTGACCAAGGGAAAATACTCGATCTATGTCCTTATTGGATCCTACACTTACTATCAGAGGTTGCTTTCACTCAAAAAGAAAAATTCATAAAACAATAAAGAGACAAAAAAATAAATATTCCCAAAAAGACAAAAAAAAAACTTAAATACTCTTAAAAAAGACAAAAAAAATCAAAACCGCAAAAATGAACAAAAAAACCAAAACATGTCAAAAACACAAAAAAATCCAAATAAATTACAAAAATCCCAAAAACAGAGTCGGTATTGGGTTGTGTCAGTCCAGTCCAGTTGAACTACATTGCCTCTGTGACTAAACGTAGGCAAGGCCATCTATTGATGTACCCTCGAGGTATTAGGTCAATCCTTTTAGGTTTGTCGAATAAAATCATGACTCAGTCCTTTGTCAATAAAACAAGATCATGTCATGTCGAACTATGAGGTCTCTGTGCATTGTTACATAAGCAAGGCCATCTGTCGATGAGCCCCTGAGGCCACCTAGGTCGGTTCTTTAGGGTTTGTCGCATTAGTCATAATAAATCATACATTGACACAAACAATCATTGAAACATTAAACAAGTCATGCATCAACAAGACAATAAGCCAACAAAGTCACTCAGTCAAACCAATTTTTTTTTCAAAACAGTCAAACCGTCAACCAGTCAACTTATGTCTTATACATGATGTGTCCTTCCTAAAATCAGACATTGTCATTTAATCAATTTTTTGTCATTGGCCTTATATAGGTGTTCACATGATAAAAAATAGACTTGATGTCTTATATGACATGTTTCCTCTCCTGAAACTAGGCTCCATCAAACAATCAACTTGTCAATCACCTAGTCAATTAAACGTCAAACAATCATATTTTGGCAAACACTCTGAATGGATGTTGACCTTGTGGTTTGTTTTGTCTTATCTTTTTCTTGATTTGTCTTTGAGTAAGGTTACTAGCTCCTCGAGGATATCCCATGAAGGATTTAGAGGAGCGAAGATGTCTCATGACTCTTTTATTTGATTATTGTTTGTGGATTGTCTTGCCAAAAAGACTGGGGAAACTTTTCCCTTAGTATGAGTTAAGACATTCCTTGTCTACAACTGTCTATTTTGGCAAGTGGATGACCTTGCACAACTTGGTCTATGTCATACCATGGGGTTTGTTGTCCATTTGTTTCATTTTACCACCCAATGATGATTAAATGAAAGGCTTATTATATATTTGGAAAAATATTGAAGTTCCTTCTTCATACTAACATCCATATCTCCCATGCCAACATTTCTTCAATTCCCTTTATCTATTTTCCTCTTATGGATTTCGAGAGCACACTTGTATTCTTTGAACCCGCATGTCTTCTCGAGGGGGCATACCAGAACCCTCCTCGTTATCCTTCCTCATCCTATCCACATTGGGGCATTTTTGACTAAATTTCTTTGACACAATGTGATAAAGTGCACTGTATCAAAGATGGGCAAAATGTAGACACTAAAATTTTTCCTAGGCCTGCGACTTCCAAATTATCCATCATTTCCTCTTTTGTCTTTGATAATTAAATAATTTTAATTATTTAATTATTTTCTAAATTCATAACTCTTCTATTAGTTAAATAATTTTAATTATTTAATAAATTCATTTCTATTTTTATTCCTTCTTGATTAATTAAATACATTTTATTTATTTAATTACGTCACTAATTAAGTCCCTTTCTTTCTAAAATTTAATAAATTATTATTTATTTAATTTTTATACCACTTTCTAATATAATTAAATAATTATTTTAATTATTTAATTATTCATTAGTCTCTTCTCTCATAAATTAAATAAATTTTATTTATTTAATTTGGTCCACTCTCTTAAATTTTGAATTAAATCATTATTTAATTCAAAAGGTCCTCTTTGTCACATTCCTCTATAATTAAATAATTATTTTTAATTATTCTTTGGCCACCTAGATTAAATAATTTTTATTATTTAATCCCCTATCACCTCTTTATCCATGCCAATATTATCTTCCACACCAAGTCCTTATCTATCCATGTCTCAATTAACCTCCACTCTCTATTAAATTATTTATAATTTAATCTCGACCATCAATCCTTATCATTTGCCCTAACCCTAGTCCATACTACATCTTTCATTCTTGGCCATTGATTATTGACATTCAATCTTAGCCTTTCATTCAAAATTTTCTTTCCTATAAAATACCTTGCCATTGTCATTTGTCATCAACCTCTTGCTATCTAGACATTTTGCTACACAAGCTTATGCTATCTTTCTATCAAGTCTACTATCAAGTCAAGTGCATCCATAGTCATATAAATCTTCAATATTTTGCTTAGTCATTGTCATAGGCCTATTTGCATACTCAAAAAAAATCTAAGGGCAATTATTCATATAAAGCAAAATGGAGAAGTGCAATGAAGGTGAATCAATGGTGGTATGAAGATTTGGTAATATTGATTTATGTTTTTATGTCTTTGTGCTTATTTGTACTTCATTGTTTATTGGGGTTTGATCTATATGATTTATTGCCTAACCTTGATGATTTTAACCCTAATTTACACCAACATCTCTTTCTTAGTGAAAATGTAGTTAAGCTCATCTCCTTGCAAATTCGTGCTGATATAATAGATGGCATATTCCTTGTTCCCTTCTTTTTATCCCAAGACTGCTCCTATGGAAAAATCTAAAGCATCAGTATGTATATGGAAAGGCAGTGTCCAATTTCCCCCCCTTAAGATAGGTGCTCGTGTCAAAGCTATCTTAAGTGCTTTAAAGGAATGCTGACATTCTACAGTCCATTCAAATTATATGTCTTTGGTGAGTAAGACAAATAAAGGTGCTACAATTTTACTGAAATCTTGGATGAATCTCCTATAGTAGCCTGTATGTCCCAAAAAGCTCCTAACATCTTTTTTCTTTTGTGGCATAGGAAGTGTAGAAATGATTTCAATCTTGTTGGGATCCAATTGAATACCTTCACTTGAGATAAAGTGTCCTAGAACAATCCCTCGATTCATCATCATGAAACATTTTTCTTAACTCAATGATAGGTTATGTTCTTTACACCCTTTCAAAACCTTTTATATATTGCTGAGTGCATCTTTATAAGTGTCTCCATATGTAGTGAAGTCATCCATGTAGATTTCCATGGAATCATGAGCATAGTCTGAAAAGATACTTAGCACTGCCATCTAAAAAGTTGTTGGGGCATTACATAGTCCAAAGGAAAGAACAAAATAGGCATAGGTACCCCAAGTGTATGTAAACATAGTCTTATCTTGGTCCTCTAGAGCTATCTTTATCTAGTTATAGCCACTAAACCCATCTAAGAAAAATAAGTACTTTTTCTCTGCTAAGGAATCAAGCACTTGGTCAATGAAAGGTAGGGGGAAGTGATATTTTCTATTTTTTGTGTTCAACTCCCTATAGTCCACACATACCATCCATTTTCCTCCTTTCTTAGGAACAATGACTAATGGTGATACCTATTGGCTATCAAAAATGGGACAAATGAAGCCTACATCAAGTAGTTTTGTAACTTAGTCTTGACTATTTCTCTTAAGACATGGTTCATTCTCCTTTGGGGATGTCTAATTGGATTGAAACCATCATTTATGTAGATCCTATGCATGCAAATTTCTCAAGGAATTCTGCTATTCTTTTGTTAATCCATTGTTGATGTTCAGGGTTTTACCTGGCATAATTTCCCATGTTTTGGATTCTAATTGCATAGATGAGAGATCAAGGCCACTAATTTTGGGAACACATTGTTGTGGTAAAATGGAATGGAACAACTGGGATACATCTTCAGATGAATTTATAGGTATAATGTTTTGCAGTGTATCTTGCAGACATGAAAGACAATCTTGTTGCTACGGGTCCCTAGCACATTTTTTTTGTATGATATGGTTAATTAAGTCATCCTCATCTTGGGTTCCTAATGGAGGGTTGCATTCTATTGTCATGAGAGTTTGCAGGGAATAATGATCTTCTTCATCCAAGGTAGGCCATATAGTCTGCTCTAGGTTTTCATGAGATTGGTCTGGTGGATAGAGAACCAATTTCTTGGTTACAGTCCCATTGGATATTATCATGTTCCTAGACCTGCAACCTATGAATGCATCAATTGTAGCTAACCATGGTATACCTAAAATGAGTGGATATCCTCCAAGGTTGACCTTAGGTTGCAATAATATAAAATTTGCAAGATACTCCCATGAATCTAAGGCAATGACTAAGTCCTCAATGACAATAGGTTTAGGTCTAAGGTTAGCTAACTAAAGTAGCTGCGTTGTCTCCTTAGTCATGACATTAATTGTTGCCCCTCAGTAAATCAAGTTAATCTTAACATCCACTATTGGACTTCTAGGGTTCGTGTATTTAGGGATAGTTATATTCCATAGTATAATATTAACAAGGTTCCGTAGGACATGAACTATCTGAAGGTCCTTCCTCTTTCTCCCTGGTTTCTTAAGACATATGTCTCTTATTGTCTCGGTATAGATTTGGATATCCTTGAGCCTGGATGAGGGGGATTTTGATAATGATATCCTTAAATTGACCCATTAGGTCTGTCTCAACTTGGGTATGATGTTTTTGAATGGATAAACACTTAGGGAAAGGAGGCTCTAGACTTGAGGGGGTCTAGTTTACTTGATTTGACCTAGGTTCCAGAGGTGAATTGTCTAAAGCTTCAACTGTAGGTTCCTCAACCTCCATCTTAGTGATTTGTGGGGATGAAGGTCCACCTACCATCTTCCCTAACCCAAGGTGAACATCACTCACCTCTACCCCATAAGTGGGGTATTGTATAGCCTCATTAGTATAAGCCTATTGGATAGGCTTGTTGTTAGGGTTAGGTGCAGGTTGGGAAAGTAATTGTGGTGCTCTTGGTGGCTGAGATGTTGTGCTTGGGGGATTAGACATGATAGCTTGTTGTTGTGGATGAGAAGGTGAAAAAGGCTATTGGAAATTTGCATTTTGGTGTTGCCATTGATTTTGGTGCAATGACCATTTAGGGTTATAATTGACACCTTGAAAATTTGTTGGGGCCATGCATTTGGATGCTGTTGGTTCCAGTTTTGCTGAGTATTTTTCCATTGGTTTTGGTTATTTAGCTAGGGCTAAGAATTATAACTAGATAAATTTTGATTACCAATTGGAAAATATGTATTGAAATTTAGAGGGTCTTGTGGCATACCTTGTCTTGGCTACCATGACATTATTTGAGAAATGTAAAATAGTTGTCCATATTCTCCTTCAAGTGGTTGAAAATTAGGTTTTTCTAATTTTTCTTCTATAATACTAGAAACCCTCTTGCACTTACAGTTTGTTTTCCTTTGTCTGCAATTGGCGAATATTCAGTGAGCATAGCTTCAACCTCTTCCTATTTCTTATTTATATGTAGAGTGCTCAATTGAGTAGGTAGATGAATTATGATCTCCTCCTTCATGTTGACATTAGGTTACTTAACTCCACTCGTGAAACCCCACTGCTGCATCACCCATTGTTTGGAAGGCCCCTTTTGTATTTTCAATAGATGCTAGTGAAAGGGAAGATTCTTCTTTAGTAGTACCTGATGAGCTTATTATTTATCCTATTTATTTCACCATTCCTTATGATTTAATCCATGTTCATGATGTTATAATACCATTCCTAAGATATATATGAACTTTACCTTAATTCCCTGAAGCATTAACTATGATTAATGATGATTTATAAACGTTTGTATGTTTTAGTTAGTTGATGCTAAATTATGATGAATGATAATTATTAAATGTCAAGTATTTGTATAAGGATTAAAATATCATTTGTGGAAGGAATGAGTCATTCATGCAGCTGAAAAGAAGAGAAACAAGTTGATAGTTGTCAACATGTAGTTGTTGTTGGAAAAGTGCATAAAAAGTCAAAAAGGAAGTTTTAGTAAAATGGGCATATCTCCATCGTTTCTTAATGAAATTTAAATTTTCAAAAAGATCCAGAAAGTTGAAAAGGAGGAACATGAAACCCAAAAAGTGTTTGAAGAGATACACAATAATAAAGGAGTTGTTAATGAAAAAAGTTGACTAAGTAAAAAGTGGCGATTGAGAAGGTAGAAATTTAGTCCAACCTCCACCATTTATTATACTCTGAGTTTTAACTTGAAAAAAAGTTGGATATGGATTGCCATATATTTATACACATCGAAGAATCTCTAACAAATTAGTTTGATCATAAAAGAGTTCAAGCAAACTCATTTTCCAATCAGCCATATGAAAATTTGTAATAGGACTCTATTGTCCAGTCATTGTATTTGTGTCATTTGAAAAATAATCGTTTTCCTTGTTTGAAGGAATAATGGGACACCTACTAGATGATTGTTATCCTATATATTTGAGTATGTAATCAAGAAAAATATAGAATATAATATAGAAGGAGAGAATTCAGTTTATTATTTTTAGTCACCTACAACCACTATTGAAGGCACCCACAACAACTACTATGCAGAAAGGTTTCTTTTTAGCATTAACCATGTTTTGTTTAAGTTATTGAATTTTAGTTATTCTTTCACAAAAAGATGATAGATTAGAAGTTTATCATGGCACACATATAGTGCAAAACCATCATAAGTTTACAAACCTTGGCTGATAATTTAATATAGGCTTGCAATGTCAAGTGGACTGTTCAACTAGATACACCCCTGAATTGTGTAATTTCACCAAATATAGAACACATTAGTTAGACTCAAAAATACCCTCACTCTGATCAATGTAGTCACTAATATATGCTCTAGCTTATTGTATTGAGGGGAGGAATCTTTCCAAAGAGTCTATTTGCATTTGCATACAATAGATGTAACTTTGTATGGCAGCGGATCTTGCACAATGTTAGTGAAATGCTTTGGTATTTTAAGGAGATTAAACCTAACAATCCTAATACTGAAAGAAAGTTCTAAACTAGGAAAGATTGAAAATTAAAGAAATTAATCTTTGAAAGTAGCACCATCCCCAACAACGATGCCAAAAATTTAGAGTCCCTACTAGTGTCTAGTAAACTTGGTGTCAATAACACAATTAAGAGGGATAACCTAGTTGAACAATCCACTTAACATTTGGTAAGACCTTCATTACATTATCGACCAAGGCTAGTAGGCTTGTGATGGTACTAGAACTATATGTGCTTTCAAAGATTGGAAACTACCTAAATCATTCTAATAAAGGTATTACACTTGCTAGAAAATCATAAAACTTCAAAACGGTAAAGAAAGTAAAGATGTCTCTTTGGCTACGTGTACCTACAATATAAGATTGTAGCTAACTACTGTTTAGAAGTGAATGTTGGGAATTAACCGAACTCTTAATTAAACCCATGACAAAAAATATCAGTATTGACTGAATTACGCTTGATCTATGAAGAATCGAAACATAATGAAGCCACTAATACTCGAATCTCAACAAGATCATTCAAATGAAATTGAAACTAAACATTTATCAAAACCTAACATGATAAATTATGAAATCTTTAAAAACATCTACTCTAATCCATCTGAAACTTATCCCGTTGTGGAATTGGTGTTGTGTTGATGTGAAACGATGATCCTTTCCCAATCTCATGATTAGTGAGCTTGTTTCAATCAATTCTATGTAAGAGAATCGATGAAACCATTGTTATTGATGGTGAAAACCTAGTTTATGTAAAAATAAACATGATGCAAGCTAAGTTACCATGATTTTATGCTAAAAATGATCTAATTATGCTATTGGTAAGCTAATCTAAGCTAAAGCTATGCTAAAAGATGAAAAGCCCTAATTTATAAACAAACTAAGATGGGTGCATGGAAGCCATCAATGGATGATCTAAGCTATTATGCAATGAAAATGAACTAAAATAAGCTAAAAAGTGAGTAATTGAGAGTATGGATGTAAGTGAATTCAACAACATAATTTTGCAATTGAAAGATGGATCCATTTGTCTCCAAATAGTGACCTATTTATAGGAGAGAAAATGAGGAATGAAGGGTTGAGATCAAAAAGTTTAATCAACGGTCCAAGATGAAATGGATGAGAGGCATGGATCATGGATTCTCATCAACAGATGAGAATGCATGATGAAAGTTAATCAAGGGCCCACACTTGCCTCAAACAAACACACTTTTGACCCGCTCACACAGGCTAAAGGTTAACTTGCATTTGAAGCTAAGTGAGTTGATTGGAGGAGAGAGAATATTCCTTAGAATATTCCTTTTGGATGAGGAAAACATGTAATTTACAAATTAAAGAAAAGTTTTAATTTTGCAAAAAAGGGGATAAAGAATATTCCATGGGAATATTCCCTTTGCTTAGAGGAAAACTAGTTTAATTTCTAATTAAACAAGATTTAATTTATGCAATTAGGGGATTTGGAGGAATAAAGTGATATTTATTAAATTAGTTGATTTAGTAAATGAGGGAGAGATGAAAGTGATATTTAATTAAATAACTTAGGGTTATTTAATTAAATAAGATGACTTAGGGAATTAAATTAAATATTTTGATTTATTTAATTTAATGATCTATGAAGTGTTAGTGCGAAAAGAGGTGAATTAACCTGATTAAATTAATTAGGCCAATAGATGAAAATGATGTAATTAATTAATTAGCTAGACTAATTAAATCAATTAAGTGAAAAGAGCATGGATTAAAGAGGAAATGATGTTTGTAAATCTGTTTTAAATGTATGATATTGATTAGGACATTTTTTAGTGTCTACATTTTGCCCCTCTTTAAAGCGAGGTACGTGCTGCTTTGGTTCAAAGAATAACATTTTTTAGATTAAAACTATTGCTTAAATAAAAAAATAATTTTTTTTTGATTTTTTAGATGCCCAACGAAAGGATAAAGCTGATTCCCTTCCCCCTCAAGAAATCAAGCGAAAATTTCAAATTTTGGGTTGATTTCTCAACAAAGGTTCAAAAGCTGCCCCAAGGGTCTAGAAAGGCTTCGGGATGCAAGAATAATGTCAAAAACACAAAAAATGATGCAAGATTAGGTTCATATTGGAAAAATTGGTGAAAATGATAATAAACCCCATCTTCAAGGTTAAATTAGGGCAAAAAACCCTAATTTTTTAGCTTAAATAGGCCAAGAAGGGTCACTTTCAATTCATTTGTGCATTCACACCTTAAGGAATTCTTACGATTTGAGCTCTGGCCCTTCGAAAAAATGGCTTGTTGAGAGCTTCCCAGGCACATGTCCGACCGAGTTCGAGAGTTCCAATGGCTTCCAGGCGCAAGACCACCAGTATGTGATTTGAAACCTGATTTGAAATTTGAATTTTTGATGCATTTATTGCACTTTAGAATTTAGATTCTAGCAGTGTTGCTATATAGTGACACCCAAACTAAAATCGGTGACACCCAAATAATTCATAGCAACACATTTATATAGTGATGCTTTTCTCGATATAAAATTAGGGTTCCTAATTTTAAATGGAGATGCGGGCTTATTTGGCGATGCACTTGCCGATTTAGAAGTTAGGGTTAGGTTAGGCCAGAAGCTAAATTGCAACACCAACTTGTCTAGAGATACACTTTTTGATTTGAAATTTGAAATGCATCAGGTGTTGCTATTGTGATTTCTGAGCTGAAAATTTTAAACAACTTCAAATTTTGATGATTTCTTGATGCCGTGAGCTTTGTGGATGTAAGACATCTTCCCACCATTGATGTCAAGGAAGCACAAGCCCATGGCATTAGAGAGATTAGGTGATCTTTTAGAGTTGTTCCAGAAGCACCTGGGAGAGATTGGTTTGTGGTAAGTTGTATACACTCCCGTGATTAGGACTCATTTGGTGATGATGATAGCTTTGTGTGAGAGATGGCACAGTGAGACCTCATCCTTCCACCTTCTAATGGGGGAGGAAATAGTTACCTTGGAGGATGTGTGGTGGATTCTGCATTTGCCTATTCACGGTGATCGTGTGATTTACGACATCGATGTCAGGTTTGATGCATGCCTTGAGGTGATGGAGATGGACTAGATTGCATTGGTCACATCTCAGATTGATTTGGAGACATATAGAGGTCACGTGTCGACCTTTATATTGATCATCACAACCACCATTTCTGGTTTGGTGGCTCTAGACAGACGTAGTAGAGGATTTAGCCTAGGATGGGGCTTGGCATGGCACCAGATGCTATATAGGAGGACTCGTTTTGCATGGGGGCCTATGATGCTAGCTTCCTTATACCATGATTTACATGATTTTATTTATTGGGATGGGAGAGCCATCGGTGCAGGGGTTACTTTGCTACACATTTGGGCATGGAAGCACATTTCTATGCTTCAGCCGATAGTTCAAATGGCAGATGTGGAGCTGGATGATCCCATCATTTGGAGATATCAAGGTGCCATCACACTGAGGCACACTAGATAGATTGGGCTCCCATACTAGAGACATGTTATTGATGATATAACCATTTTCCGTTGGTGCCCATGGCTTCAAATGTTGCCATGGTTTGATGACATTCAATAACTATATTTTTCCAGACAGACCCATTACATGTAGGGTTGATAGCACACGATGATTGAGAGATATCTCCCTGACAGGGTAGCATAACAGTTCGGGGATGTATAGGATAGGCCTGATGATGCATATAGGTCCATTTTTGTGAGATCAGATAGAGAGGTTCCCACATGGGGACCGACCATTCTAGCTCTAGAGGCCGTTTTGAGCTTCAGATAGTTGATGGACCAACCTTGGACATACGATCAGGGTCAGCCAGTAGTGCAGACTACTGTGACATATGATGCATGGTTCATCCCACCTAGGTGACTGACAGATCCGATAGGTGCTCCTCCCAAAGGGAGACCACGAGGCAGGGGAGCTAGAGGTAGGGGACAAGGAGGCCAGGACGGCCATGATGGACTATTTTCAGGGGATCCTTCGGTTGGACAACCACCTTAGATGTAGCCACATGTATAGCCACAACCAAGACCACCACCACCACTAGATGCATGAGATTCTTTGATATAGTAGGCAAGTGCAAACATTAACTAGTGAGTGAGACCAGGCCTGCCAACAGATTTTGGCTAATACTACTGAGCGAGACTAGGCTCGACAATAGGTCATTGCAATGACAACAGAGAGAGATTAGGCACTGCAGAGAATTTAGGTTGTCATAGGAGAGAGGGATTAGGAGGTGGCCATGAGGCAACAAATTGAGGTGATGGTGGTAGTGACACATGGTCAGACTGTGTCAGTGCAGTTATATAAAGAGGCTATTACAAAGGCTACATACTATAGGAAACATTACCATCAGGATGTTCCAGTGGCTCTTTGACAGCCAGATTTTTCACAGCGTAGTGATGTGCATCCCCGAGTAGAGGATCAACCTGAGAGGCAGGCTAGAGAGGGTAGTAGCAATCGGGGATAGCTTTTTTATGTACAAACACTTTTTTATTTTTCCCCATTATTTATCATAGATATACATTCATGGGCTCCTTTTTGATAGCCTCATGGATATTGTATTTATCATCGATATACATACATTGATCTAGATTTTGTACCATGACACATTTTTTGATATATATATATATATATGATATGGATACAGATGATTCATGCTATGATGTGTTCACTTTATTTCATGATATGGATGATATGATATGGATGCTTTTACTTTATTCCTATGTGATATGTGATGATCATGATATGGGTGGATGCAATGTTATGCTCTTTTTCATTATCCTTTCATGATATGATATGGATGGATGATTATGCAGATGTTATGGATGCAAATAATGTGGATGCATCTCTTTTTGTTTATTTTCTATGCATGTTTTATGATGATGATGTATGCATGTGGATGGATGGATGCAAATGCTTATGATATGCAACAATTTAAGATGATTAGAATATCAAATCTATATTATTCATCACAACTCAAATGATAATGCATAATGTATGATATAATATGATCATGGGATGTATGATTATGCTATGATTATGAGATGCATTTATGCTGATGGTTTGTGGATGGAGGGTGGATGCATTGATGATTTTTTTGTTGACTGTCATGATACCAGGTTAGCGTGGAGAGAAGATAGAAGAATAAATAATGAATGACCATTGATGATGAAGACTGCTTCAAAATATCTAACAAGTCCTTGATCCATCGAGACTTTATTAGAGATGGTGACGAGACAATGAAAAATGTAGGATGAGATTCTCACACTTCAGGATTGAGATTTTTTGTCATTCCTTATTGTTTGATATAACACAGAAACAATCCATCAAGGTATTGATAACCAATATGGCGTTGTATCTAGTGTAATGGAATTTTACTTGAAAAATAGATAGATAGTTCCTGTTCACAACTTGACATAAGGAAACCTCGTTGGAATGCAAGTTAGAAGCTTAGAACATATTGGACCAAAGCATATGCAATAGTCAACAACATACTCCAAATGACCTTCATACACACAACTAAGCAAGTATGTAGCAAGATTATTTTACAAGAGTATCCAAAAGCACAACAAACGAAAGATAGTGATTGATGCCCCATTCCTTTTTGTCTAAATTGTTTTGGACATACATCATCAAGAGGTCCTCAGAATGGGTCATTAAGATAAATCATAAGAAAAGATTAAAGATAAACAGTTAGTATTATCTATAGCTCTTGCCTAGTTTGAGTTTAGCTAAAGTGATTTCTGATACTGATGTCCATTGTAGGAAGGATACATCCTAGGACATGTTGATCAGAGGTTTGTTTGATGTTGGGATGATGATGCTAAGATGAGCCATTGCCATAAATTTCACTGACATATTTACCTGTGATTTAGACTTTAGATTTAGACTTTTAGGTTCACACTTTATGACTTGCTATGTTTGTTTCTACTTGTTTTTCCAAAGGGTGAAGGTGACGATCAGTTATTCTGGATGAAGGTTTATTGTGGGTGAAAGCGAAATGGGATGGATGGGTTTTGGATTTTCTGGAAGATTTCAATGTTTTTGGTATTTTGAAATGTTTTGAGGCTATTTTTGGGCTTTTTAGAAGTTTATACGAATGTTTTTTATTTTCAAATTTTTTGAGGTTGTTTAGGGTTTTCTGAATGTTTTGAGGCTTTTTAGGTCTTTTGAGTTTTCTATTGTTTTTGTGTTTTCTGAAATATTTGGATGTTTTGGGATTTTTGAATATTTGGATGTTTTGGGATTTTCGCGAGAGTTTCACAAATTTTTAGGGGTTTTCTGAGAATTATTTGGATGTTTTTTGGATTTTCTAAGAATTTCCAAGTTTTGACCAAGAACCTAACCTAAAGACCTATCCTAGGGGCCTTAGAGGCTGATCATAGATAAGCCTTTCCTACGTTATACACACAAAGACCACATAGTTTGACTGACTCGACCGATTCACAAGATGATGATATGAACATATGAAAGACAATAGTTTATTATGATGGACTACTAAAGGACTGACCTAGGGTGTCTCGGGGGCACATCAATGATGGCCTTGCTTACGTTCAAGCTCAAAGACGATGTAGTTCAACAAAGAGACATTAATTTTTGGATTTTCGTTGTTTGACCTTTTTAGGGATTTTGATATTTTCTAGATGTTTTAAATTTTTCCTTTACAATTTTTTGAATGTTTTTGGATTTTAGTTGCATAGGACTTTGCAAATGTTTTTGGATTTTTTAGATAAGATTTTATGAATGTTTTTGGGATTTTTTGATAAGATTTTGAGCAAAATGATACTTAGATCATGATGTTGATGTCACATTTGTGAGATATAAGACATGGATCAAGAGTTATTCAAAAACAAGAGTGCAATAACCTGCCCCCAATGTTTAGAAATGCTTCATAGTGCAATGGATAACCAAGATAGGTAATGCATATGCAAAGAGTTTGATAGAGTTTTATCATGCTAGATATGGGCTATGGGACTTCATGAGATAAAATTGTAAAGATCCTGTCAAAAGTTTTCCATAAATAGAGTTGAAGTATACGTCGAATCTTTGTAAAGATCAAGATAAAGTGGGATATCTTGATACATTTTGGATTGGATGGATGGAGGGAACATTTGATTTATCATAACAAGGATGAGATGCTTCTATTTGAGAAGGATCATATAGACGCTCGATTCTAATCATAACACCTGTTTGCCAGATTTTCATTGTAGTACTTGCACAAAGTGCCACCATAGTGGTTTTCACTAGAGGACAATTTTTATTTTTACTATTTTCTTAATTTTTTGATTTTTTTGATTTTTTTGATTTTCTGGAAATGTTAGCCTCATGTTGAACCACCCGGTGGTATTGATGTGGAGGCCACTAGCATAACATGACAACGATGCTCTACTTAAAGAAGCTGCTTTGCTAATATATGAGCACTTGAATGCAACCTTGAAGAACTTTGATCTGCCTTGTGGATACCAAAATTAACCTTGTCTATGTGCACACATCGACATAAAATACCTTTAGAATCCTTATGATGAAGAGTATCTACCAACACACGGTCAATGCGAGAATTGGATATTGTGAATGGAGTGTATGGTGACTTGTATGAAGGAATATGAGATGGATTGGTTGATGGTTTGGAACCTTTGACTCTCCAAACTTGGGAAGATGGGTGATGATTGGTGGGGATGGAGGTTTTTATGGAATTAGGACCAACCACTGGATATACTTTGTTCCTTGCTTGAGAAGGTTGCTTTTATATTTGAAGACTCTTTTGATGGATACATTTCCCTTTTTGATTATGCCCCATAGTTTCTTTGACTAATGGATTTTTGGAGGGATGATTTTCTTTATTTTTCTTTGGTATCCATTTGTACTTGACGTGTCCTTTTTGTTTTACTGCTTCATTTTCTTTGATGATATTCATCTTGCTTTGATAGGAATTCTTATTTTTACGTTGGTCCCAATTTGTGTATGAGATGATGGGTGAATTCCAACTCATGATATGGCTAGTTGTAGCGTTGAAAACATTTTCATCATAAGGATTCTTTGTGCCCCATATGTTGATGTTTGCTATAGATAAGATTTCCCTTGACGTTGTGAAGGTATTATCAATACCTAATCCTTTACCCTGATAATGTAGCCTTTGATCTATAGCCGTTGAATAAGACTTGTCATGAACACATGATATTGCTATGGGTTCCTATTTTTCAAGAATATGAACTATTTTCTTTGGTTCTATGACATAATTCTTTGTTGATACTGCTTCAAAAGATGTTGATGATGCACAATCCTTGTAAGAATCAATAATCTTGACTATTGCTTACTCATGAACTATTTTCTTTGATTCTATGACATCATTATCTATTGATACTATTTCAAAAGATGTTGGTAATGATTCAAAAGATGTCGATGATGTAAAATCACTGTAAGAATAAATAATATCGACTGTTACTTGATCTTGTGTAAGAATATCAAGAGTGGGAGACTCATGTTTTGGATGAAGAACATCTATATGTCCATTCGAAAGAAACATATCAGGAGTGATATCAGGGACATATTTGGAGATTAAAATGGTTTGGAAGATGTCCCTTAGCTCTTGGTGAAACTTTGGGGATAGGGGTTTTTGATCTTGACTCGATTTGGAATAAATTTCGTTATCCTCAAGAGCCTCCTCTTGACATGATCCTTGGGTGAATGATATATCATCGGTAAAAGAATCTTCACAACTTTTTGTGGGTATGGGTACAATAAGGGATATTCCTGGTTTGTTTGGAACTTCTTCAACATGTCTAATCATTGAGTCATATGTGGGAGAGATATCACAATCTGATGTCCACTTGATGTCATTACAGTATAAAATAGTGCCAAACACTGTTGATGGGTTTGGACTTTGTTTTAAAATAGTATCTTGATGCATGTCTCATTCCTCATAAACAACGTAAACATGTCCCAACGTGGTACCGTGGGTATTGTTTGAAGTTGATTCCTTTGTCGAATATTTTGTTTTCCATGATTAGGCATAGGGTTTGCGTAAAGTTTTAGATTTTCATTCCTATATTTTTGATCAACCTCACTGTATCTTTGTTTAATAAGATCCTCTATTAGATGTTTGAGCCTAAAACAATTTTGTGTGCTATGAACTTTGTCCTGGTGAAATTCGTAAAAGTGATCTTCTCTATAGCTGAGGTTTGATTTTTGGCTCTTGATAGTTTGAGAAATATGGGAGTGTGATAAGGTTAGACCGTATCAACCTCTTCAACACATTTTCCATAGGTTCCCCTAAGGGAGTGAATTATCGCTTAGGAGCACTATTTGTCCTTTTTTGTCCATGTTGAGTGTTTGCAACGTTTATTTTTGTTTGATTGTTTGACAGTGACGTGTATGGTTGTTGTGTATTCATGGTTTGGGTATTTTCTTGTCTAGGAGTAGTTAAGACCACCTTTGCATCAACAACACCATCACTAGTAACATTCTTGTTCTTGGCCCAATAGCGAGGCTTGTCATTAAAACTAGTGGATGGGTAGTTGTCTTGATACACTTGTGTGTTTCCTTGTGAGATTAGGGCTCTCTCAATGTTAAGGCATCCAGGGATAAGATCGTCGTAAGATGTGATGCATTGCATTTTCAAGTGGAATGATGGATCTAGAACTATATTTTCTATGATAATTCCCACTTGTTGTTCATCGGGAAGTGGCCACTTGCTTTTACTAGCTCTTTGTCTCCACCATTGTAAGAAATTAGTGAAAGATTCCCCTTTGTTCTATCTAAGAGTGTACAACTCTTCTAGGCTTACATCCATGTCAAGATTAAAGGAGAAGTGATTGATGAATTTATCAGTGATTTCTTGGAAATTTTTAATACTTGGAGGCAATTGAGAAAACCAGTCCATGGCTAGGCCTACTAAAATTTTGTGGGAAGAGGAACATTAAGTAAGAATCAATATAGGCCACATCCATGCACATGAAATATAATTCTTTGATGTGGTCTACAGGATTTCCCCTCCTTTTGTATTTATCGAATTTGGGGATTTCAAAGCTGGGAGGGAATAGCACCATTGCAATGTTTCAATCAAATGGATATGGGAATAGGTTCTATGTATGGGGCTTCTTTGTCTTTCCCATCTAAAAATCTTGCATTTCTTGTGAGAGCACTCTAAACTGTGATGCTAGATCATGTTTAGGATTGGCTAGAGGAACATATGGTGGGATGACAGATGAGTTGTATGGGGTGCATGGTGGTGTGAGATTCTGTGAAGGTGATTGGGGTAATGATGTATATGTTCCTAATGTGTTTGGGTTGATGATGTTCAAGTGAGGATAATAAGAACCTTGTTATTGTTGTTGGGAATATTGTTGAGCTAGTAAGGTTTGCTATTGAGCTTGTTGTATTTGTGCCACTAAGGTGGCTTGTTGAGCTTGCTGTTGTTGTTGTGCTACTAAGGCGGCTTGTTGAGCATTTTGTTGTTGTTGTTGTGCTACTAAGGAGGCTTTTTGGACTTGTTGTTGTTGCACTACTAAGGTGGCTTGTTGATCTTGTTGTTATTGTTGCGCTAATAAGGCTACTTGATGTTGTGCTACTAAGGTTTCTTGATGTTGTTGCTATTGTTGGATGGATGGATGATAAACCTATTGTGCTTGTTGTAAGGCCAAGGAACATGCTTGCAATGTAGGATCAATCAGTGGTTGGGACATCTATGATAGGTCTTGGGTGTTGATGTTCTGAGTGGGTAGTAGATTACTGATGAGAGGTGGAGGGTTCCCTTGATTTAATGCCCCTTGTAAGATGATAGATGGAGATGGAGGAATGTAAGTTTGAGGTCACAATTGATTTTGCATGGTAAGAGGGACCATGCAAAATGATGAGGATGATGCCATTAGATTTTGTGATGGTAATTCCATACTAGGACCTTGAGTCCATTGATTAAAAAGGTTCCCTTGTTGTATTTGAGGTGTGACCAAGGTATTACCTTGGTTGATGGGATTCACAACCAAGGTGTTGTTTTGATTTGGGTTGATGATAGATGGGTTTCATGTGGATGGTGGATTGACTTGAGTAGCTTGGATAACCACTTGTTTCAATGTGTCAATGGGGTTGCTGGAACCACTTGTCAAGGGTTGACTTTGTGTGAGAGTGTTAACTTGCCCTTGTTGTTCCATTTGAGGCACTTGGTTCACATTACCTTGTGTATCATTAGGCATACTTGGGGTATTTGTGATGATGGATGAAGATGGTTGTGCTCGAAATGTTGATATTTTTGTGGCATCATGGAATGTAAGTGGTTTGAAAAAGGTTTGTATCCAACTTGTGTTTTGGGGAAGGTTGGTGGTTAATGGAATGGTTGTTTTGTGAATACCCAAAGTTGTGTTTGTTCCTAGACATGAAGTGAGACCAAGGTTGGTTCCTAGCCAAGTTGCAAGACTAGATGTTAAGGGTTGACTTGGCACAAGGGATGGAGTTGGTTGAATCATAGATGATGTCAAGCCTTGTGTCAATGATTGTGCAAAAAAAAATGGGGAAATTGGAGTCACGTTTTCTAAGGCTTGATGTTCCATGTTTTCTTCTCTAGCAAGTCCAAATGGGTTGTTTGTGATGTCTTCTATCTCATGTGGTCTTGATGGAGATGAGGGTTGTTGCGATGGGGTAATATGGCTTCTCAGATCAAATTCTTGAGGATTTGGATCACTTGAGGTGAATGTGACTTTGGTTTTCTCCACGATTCTCTTGTGTTTTGATCTTGTTGTAATCTTAGATTGTGGGTCAACGATGGGAGAGGTGTGTTGAGATTTGTAATGTTTGAACTCTCTAGTTGACTCAAATCTAGGTAAAGGGGATGCTTTAAGTCTTTTCAGAGCAATGATGATAATGTGGGATGAAAAGATGAGTGATGTGGGAAGTGATCTTTGCAAATGTTTTGGGACAACACTTTTGACTTGAGTTTGATGCTTTGATGTTGGGATAAAGGATGCTAATGAACTTAGAAATCTTTAGGGTGGACTTGTGACCTTCATGATGAGCTAGTTCAAAAATTATAATTAACTTAACTAAGTGCATGGAAAATGGTACATTTCACATACAAAGTAGCTAAGTTAGCAGTTGGTTTGATTGATGTTTAAGTCCCAAAGTGTTGTACTTGAAATTTTGCAAAGTTTGATGAAGGATGAAATTTGATGAAGGATGGATGAAATGTTTGACCCAATGTGAACCTAGAGTGAAAGTTTGTTTTCCAAGACCAAGGTAGTGAGAAAAATGCTATACCTCTAAAGTGATGAAACCCTAATAACTCAATGATTTTGGTAAAATAGGACTCAAATGATTTTGGAAATAGGACCAATTATTTTGACAATAAAACTTAATGACTTTGGATATTGGAACTCAATGATTTTTCCAATAGAATTTGGACTCAATGTTTTGCAATGTTTTTCTTGTCTCATTTTTCTTGTTTTGGGGAGTCAAAGTTTGAACATACATAAATGTGGGGTGTTCATTTGATTTAATCTTGGATTAATGAATTTATTTTTACCACATACACTTGTCTTGATTATGTTTTCAAGCTAAATGTTTATGTCAAAAACATCATAACTTTCACAATGTCCATTTTGTGAGAATCATGAGGTTGAAAGCATAATTGCCTATGTTGTCTTTGGAAAACATGGATTTTGATATAATTTAAGATATTTAGAAATATCTAAGGATAGAATCCTTAGGACAAGCAACAATATCAAGGCTTTTTCCAAGAGTTATCCATATTTAGGCCAAAGTGTTTGAAATTTTGAGGATGATAGTGAATATTTGTTTTTGTATCATTTTGAAACCAAGAAAAGTGTTAAACTGATTCATAGTAATTTACAATCCTAGGATAGAAATGGCCATATTTGTTTAGTCCCCACTAGTATTTCTCCAAACAATAGACAATGCGAAAAATTAGAGATTTGGCGACATTGGCTCCCCTCCACGACACACACTTCTCGAGATCACCAAATCTAAAAATCCTTAAAATCTAGAGATTAAAAGGAATTTTTCTATTTCTACAATTGAATAGTACAAATGTGGGGAGGCTTCAGAATGACCGTTCTTGCACCAAAAAATATTTTAGGATTTTGGCTTGCTAAAAAAATGGGTTGTAGTGAGGGTAATCAGGGACATGGCACCTTGCGAGCATCCAACAATCCACTAAAGGCTTTAATCAATCCTACTAGGGGATTTTATACTTTTTACAATAGTACCCCATTCTAAAAGACACTATACGACTAAGGCCTACATACCATGAGGACTTGATAGTTTAGTCTTATCCATTTATATACCAGCTTGAGTGAAAAAATGATTGGATTCACCTTCAAATTGGTCTTACACATGCCCCTATAAAGATAACAAAAGTGAGGGAGTACACTTGTAGTTCGACCACCCAGTTCGCGTAAAGCACAAGGAGGGAACACACACAATGTTTCTTTCTCACACTAGCATGATTGTTCAATTTTTAACCTAATTGAAAGATGTAGGTAATTTTTTAGACAACTAATGTCACTAAAATGCTTTTGATTCTCAAGATAGCCGTGAAGCATGAGATAAGTCCATACACATTCGAATGACACAAATTGCAAAAAAAATTACAAGACAATGAAAGCACAAGTTCAGTTTAAGCCTCAACGTAATGATGAGTTCATTTTAAGCACCAATTGAAAATGAAGTTGCTTTGTTCAATTTTAAGCCCAAAAAACAATGATAAGATGAGGGTTCAATTTTAACCAACTTTTGAAAATGAATTTTAAGCCTAATTGAAAGCTAGTTGGTCCTAAGATTGTAAGTTTTAAAACCCAATGGAAATTTAGTGGTCCTAAAACATAAACCAAAGAAGAATATGATGGGTTATAATTGTCACACAAGTGTCAAAACACCGTTACAATACGTACAACTAAGAAAAACCAAAAATTAAAATTTTCAATTTTTTTCAATTTTTTCTATGTTGTAGTAAATCACATTTTCAAAGGCCTTTGGAGCGGAATTTGGGGTTGAAGCTTGCGTTGATCCCTAAAAATTGATTTCCAAAGACACTGGATTTTTAGGGACTGAATTATTCCTCTTGGAGAGCTTTCCGACGGTGCAAACATATTCGAATTTCGACCATCGAGTAGAAAGTTATGATCCCAACAAGTTGGGGTAAATTTTTTCCTAGTTTTTTCTCCAAATCTGCAAAACTAGTTAGTCTAAAAAGAAAAAATGAGAAGTCAGTGATATGTTAGAATTAAGATAAAGTAAAAATATTAAAGCACATGCTGAAAAAAAATAGTTATGAAACTTCTTACCAGAGTTGGGCATCGCTGCACACAATAGCGTCGTAGTTTGAGATTTGGGTGTTGCTCTGGTGAAAATGGGCATCGCTCTGTAGCAAGAATAGTGAGCATGATAGCATTGGTATATTTCTCAGCATTGTTGCTAATGATAGCGTCACAGTTTGAAATTTGAAAGTGTCAGACTGGTGAGTTTGAGCATCGCCGTTTAAGCTTTTCGATACCTCTAGATTAAATATGTGTCACCATATTTAAATAAGTGTCAACAGATTAAATATGCATCGGTGTTTCAAATGGCCAGGGTGTTACTATATGGAGATGCTATTGAAATAGTGTCATTGTTTGTAATTTGAGCGTCACTACAACCTGCAAAACAACATAAAATGAAATTCAAGCTAAAAAATAGTTAGATTATCAGTTTGTCCTCCTTCTAGGGCCAGAATGTGACCAAAAATATCAGTATTGGCTGAATTACACTTGATCCATGAAGAATCAAAACATAAGGAAGCCACTAATAGTCAAATCTCAACAAGATCATTCAAATGAAATTGAAACTAAACATTTATCAAAACCTAATAGATGGTAAATTATGAAAGCTTTTAAAACATCTACTTTAATCCATCTAAAATTTATCCTATTGTGGAATTGGTATCGTGTTGATGTGAAACGATGAACCTTTCCCAATCCCGTGATTAGTGAGCTTGTTTCAGTTGATTCTATGGAAGAGAATTGATGAAATCATTGTGGGTTAAAAGCACAAAGTTGTGTCACACTTTATAAAGGAAATGACCAACGTTGATCCAACTTTTAAACTTGAATCACTAAAAAGTGACATATATGTTTTGAATTTTGAAATGATGTAAACTAGTAAAATATGTATTTTATGTTTGTATTTTAAAAATAAAAATAAAAAATTATTTTAAACTAGTTTTTAATAAATTAACACTATAATTTAGTTGTTGATAAAATGCTACAAAATGAAGTTGCATGGGACGTCAAACTTTAAATTATAGTAATTTTTTTTTTCTTTCAATTTTTTTGTGTGTATTTATAACTTGAAATTTTAGTGCATGAATATATTTTTTTCCAATTTTGGTAAATATATATTTTTAAATAAATATTTAAATGTGCATGAATAAAAAAATAGCTATTTTCATTGGACGTCAACTTTCATAATAAATATTTATCTAAAATGGAAAAAAAATTATACCATCTTGAAATAGATTCTTTTATCTAGTGCATCATATTTTTAAAATTTTTTTTTAATAAGTTTTAGTATTTTTCCTTGGCATAGTAATCAATCTAATATTTTATGTTGATAACCTACTTTTAGTAAAAATTAAAAATAAATATATTTTTGAAAACTACACTTATGGATCTACAAAAGGGTACTTTTGTATTTAAAAAAAAATGTTATTTACATTAGCAGGAGTTATTGAAACTTCTAGTTTTTCAAATAATTTTATTTTTTTGGTAAATTGGACTCAAAGTGGTGCTCCATACATTTTTAGCCAACAATTTTAGTTGAAAAATGTGCACAAGTATCTAACTTAGCTAGAATGAATCTTACTAGGTCATATGTTTGACCAAAATTGATTTTTAGTTATAAATACTTAAATTCAGATATGCTGATAAGTTGGCTTAAAGTGTGACACAACTTTGTGCTTTTACCCTGTGATTGATGGTGAAAACCTAGTTTATGTAAAAATAAACATGATGCAAGATAAGTTATCATGATTTTATGCTACAAATGATCTAATTATGCTATTGGTAAGCTAATCTAAGCTAAAGCTATGCTAAAAGATGAAAAACCCTAATTTATAAACAAACTAAGATGGATGCATGGAATCCATTAATGGATGCTCTAAGCTATTATGCAATGGAAATGAACTAAATTAAGAGAATGCGTGAGTAATTGAGAGTATGGATGCAAGTGAATTCAACATCATAAGTTTTCAATTGAAATATGGATCCATTTGTCTCCAAATAGTGACCTATCTATAGGAGAACAAATGAGGAATGAAGGGTTGAGATAAAAAAATTTAATCAACGGTCCAAGATGAAATGGATGAGAGGCATTGATCATGGATTCTCATCAACGGATGAGAATGCATGATGAAAGTTAATCAAGGGACCACACTTGCCTCAAACAAACACACTTTTAAACTACTCACACATGTCAAAGGTAACTTGCTCAAAAGGTTAAAGGTTAACTTGCATTTGAAGCTAAGTGAGTTGATTGGAGGAGAGAGAATATAGCTTGCATTTGAAGGTTGCTTTGTTCAGACTTCTCAACTCGGCTAGAAGTGGATTTTGAATCACAACTAGTAACCGAGTTGTGGTAATCACAAAGGGATGTGCATAAATGCATGAAAGAAGGAAATTTCATCATGGTCAATTTATCGTGAATGTGAGTTTGCAAGTTTTCAATAAACATTTTTTGGAGATGTGAATCAGGAATCTTGACATCTACTTGAGCATACAATGATTGATAACATGAAATGAAATCAATTACTTTTTCTTCCACATTTTGTTTACACCTCATTAAATCAACCATTGTCTTTGTGGGAGTCATATGAACTTGGAAATGACTTATAAAGGCATCAAAAAGTTCATTAAATGATCAAATTGAATAATTGGGTAAGTTTGAAAACCACTCCAAAGCAATATCCTTTAAAGTCCTAGGAAACAGTTTAGCTAACAGTTTATTGTCAAGGACAAAGTCACTACATAAGGCTGTATAGGCATTGACATGATTAGTAGGGTCTCCTTTACCTCCATACTTCTCAAACCTAGGCACCTCAATTCCTTGTGGCATCGGTGTTCTTAAGATATCTAAAGATAATGGGCTACTACAAACATAGTATGTGGGTGGTGCAATTTGATTTTGGTTTATGGTAGATATTTGTTGTTGCATGGAAGAAACAGTGTGAAAGAGTTGCGTAATAAGAGGGCTAGTGTAAGTGGTATGAGGTGTAAGAGAGAATGGTGATGGAGTGTATGTAATGTTAGGAGAAGTGAAGGGGACATTAAAAGGGGTGAAGGCGGTGGAGGATGGAACATTTGATACCACAAAAGAACTAGGAATGCTAGTTGGAATAGTGAGAGGAGTCACATGACTAACCTGTTGCATAGTTGTTGTAACTTGAGGAGTGGTATAGGTGGGTATGGATGCAATAGTTGAAGGAGGAGGAATGTGAGATCCTCCTTGGCTAACCATAGTGTTTGCTAGTTGGGAAGTGGAAGGAGCATGTTTTTTGTATATCTCAACAATTCTTTTCATAAATTTTAAGCCATCATCACTTTCAATCAAGTGATGAAGGCTGTCTATAGCATGTATTGAAGTGATGGAAATGTTTTCAAAACATAAATCTTGTTGCAAATGTGCAAAATACTCATGAATACTAACGACTTTATCTTGCAGAATTTGATCGATTTGTGTGTCAACATGCATTGTATGTGAGGGTAAAGGTGTACTAGTGGTAGTATCCATGCCCAATGCACCATTTTCCATACCAGGAGTAGGAACTCAAGACAACCCAAGGTCCAAAATGAGTGTTTTATCGCGTGAGGCCATGAGTTGGGAACTTCTTCTCACTAGAGTATTATCAATAGGGCACCAAACACTCATACAAATACCAAAAGAGGTGGGGGAATGGAAATGCAATGCAATATAGGAATAATAAAATGCAAATAACAGAAATTTTGTAAATTGAAACAAGAAGGCAATACCAGAAAATAGAAATAAAGAAATTACTATGAAAATGACAGAAAATGTTGTGCAAAAAGTAGAACTAGATTGATTCGCCTAGGGTGGAAAATGAGTCCAGGGATGAGTTTTTTTGTGATTTTTCAAAAAATTTAAAGTGATTTTTGTGCTTTTCTGATGTTAAACTAAAATGCAAAAGAAAAATTTCAATTTTTATAATGTTTTGAAGTGCAAAAATAAAATCTATATGAGATATTCACTAATGCAATATTGTAAACCCTAGGATGCAAAAACAATGCAAAAGTTAATGCAAAAGCTAAAGCTATGAGTCATAGGATGTAAATGCAATGAAAATTAGAAAGAGAATGTTCAATATGCAGGTTCACCAAAATGAACCAACAATTTTTGGGGGCTATGTACTCTCTTGCTCTCTTAGGGTTTTTCACCTAAAAGGAGAGAGGTAGGCCAAAAACTATGGTGGTTCAATCAAACTAATGAAAGTATGATGGAAATATGCCTAAATGCAATGATCTAGATGCAGAAAACTAATAAAATTGATTGATTATTTATGCAAAACCTAAGAAATATGAAGTGTTTGAAAACATAGTGTGATATGCAGAAATGAACTATAAACATGCACAAATGCAAACAAAACTTGATGAAAATGAACAGGGTGCACCTAGAGATGGAACGTTGGTGTTGGAAGGTTTTGGAATGTTATATAAATCACTGTTGATGACCAGTGGGACTCATTCGCCACTGATGATGAATCAATCCTTCTTCTGGTAAACTTTGCTGAAACTAGTTTCTAACTATCGAGAACTGAAAATTGAACAAAACACCTTTTCCAACTTGGTAGTGGAACTCATTCCAAACTTATGTTGAATCATTCCTCCAAAATTCTACAAATTTAGGGGTCAAATCTGTGGGTCCAGATCTGCACTTGTCTTCTTATCGGGTTGATGGAACCAAATCTATAGAAAACAAGCTGAATGTTGTCTCCAAGCTTGAATTATGGTTTAGTTGACTTGAATAGCTTTTGATGACTTGTTGACTACTTTTCAACACCTATTTCTTTGACAAATATGCCTACAAGACTTGCAAAAACACATGAAAAGAGGGAAAAAATGGTTAAGGGTTAGAGTATAGGGATTTTCCTTGGTCAAATCCCACTTTGGTAATCAAACCCTTGATAAAGAAATAAAATGAAATAAGAAAGGAATGATGAATAAACAAAATGAAAATGTCCTAAACTCACCAAACCCTTGTTGTTGAAGTCTGAAGATATGTCAATGGCTGCTCCAAGATACTTGATAATTGCTTGATTGAATGATGCTATGATGCTTAAGGGGATGAATGAGATTGAATGCAAGGATGAATGCTTGAATGAATTAGGATGAATGGGGGTTAAAATGGATAGAAAAACACTTATTTATACACACTTATGCCCTAATTACCCAAAAATACATCACAGGCCGACATAAGGTCTTAATGAATAAAAACTCGAAGGAAATTTGAATTTATTTTGTGCCAAGAGGGACTCATTCACCACCCATGGAAAATGGGTCCCACTCAAGGCTTGCAAGTGGATGTCGGGAATTATATTGTCTTTAATGTTTTTGTCAAGTTTTTATTCAAAAATACACTTAATTAAGGCCTATAAGTGCATAAATGAGCCAAATCAAGCATAAGAAAGGTGTAATTGGTGATGACAAGCCTAGAAAAGCATAAAATCTTGTTACAATACTTTACAACACTTTGAAATAGGACTTGATAAGTGATAAAAAGGGAATATTTAGATGAATTATAATAAGAAGAGTCTAGAAAAGTGTAGAAATGTGTTACAACACTCCAAAACACCTTCACAAGACATCATAATTTGAATGTTCAAGACCTAATCTGAATGCATAAGTTACATTGCAACATTAAATCTAAGCAAAATAAGCCAAGCATCACAGGAAAAAGACCTAAATGACCATGAAAATGTCCAAAGATCCATTTTTCTATGGTACATTTAGCCCCCACTTTAGTGAGAGGATGAACTTGCTTCAAACTCACAGAAAAGTATCCATGCATATCAAGAGGGATCCAAATGCACTTATGCTAGCAAGATGAGATAACAATGATTGACAGGGATGATCAAGCCCCCATGATGAAGATCACATGGTAGACTAAACATAAGAACAAAGGAACACACATGTGAAAGAGAGAAAGAGAAGGGAGAGGAAAAGGAAAAATTGGATCGATCTTCGATCATTTTTCCAGCTAGTTGTGGATCAGATCTAGGCTGTTTGTTTGAAAAAGAAAATTCATACTCACTATGGGGTGAAAAAACTCATGGAAGTTCATCAAGTGAGAAGGCCCAAAAGGTGAGAAACATACACTCGGCTGGTATGCACTCACAAACACATAGGTGGCTATGGGGAAAGTCATGCCTCAGAATGGGCTTCCTACTCAACCATACTAATTTATACCTCTTGATAACTTTAATAGGGCACCACAAAGGAAAATTTCAGTTCATGCTTCATGAGACAAGCAAAGCTTCGTATGCTTATAACTCATGAATAGAGAGGTTGGCACCACAGGCATGCAAGCTATGTTATGCAAGGTGGCCATGTAAATGCAAAAATGTAAAATGCAAAAACTTAAAATGCAAAAGATATTCAAAGGAGTCTTGTTTGGTTCATGCGAGGTCTATTAACTTAGGGAACATTGTGTCTAATGTCTCCAAGATAGGACCAATAAAAGAATAAAAAATTCACAACTTATGGAATGTAGTGTGTCACATCAGGCCACCAAGAGGAATGTAATATGCTAAGATAGATCATGCTTATGAAGGAAATCACACCCAATGTCATCCATAAAGAAAAAAATGCATCGTATGGAACAAGAAGGCTACACTAAGAACCAAAAAGAAAAATGCAAATGAATAATTCCAATGTATTCCCCCACTTTAAAGGAATTTCTATAGACCATTCTGTGAGCAATTACTTTAAAGTAGCAAATGAAAAATGCAAAAAGAAAATAAGACATGGGAGCCAACTTGGAAAGCCCTTATGCCAAGTCATATGTTTTTGAGTAAGGCTATGCCATGTAAATGAAAAAGGAACAAAAGAAAGAGGGGTTGCCCCCAGAAAGAAACACACCAAACACATAAGGGATCTATGGATTTGGGGTCAGTATGTTCATTGCTACAATGTTTTTATGAAAGAGCTTGAAACTATCATCATTCCCCAAATAGAAAAAAACTAGAAGAATGACACAAAGAGAAAAAAAAAACAAAAGAAAGAGAAAGTCCGTTTTGGGTCAACATGGAAGAGACATTGCAGTATCAAGGCTTTGCATCATCCCCAAAAGGTGAAACACAATCAAAAATAAATTGAAAAGGTGAAAGAAAAGGAAAAGCTTTTGGGTCAACATGAAGGAGATATTTTGGTCTCAATGATTTGCATCATCCCCAAAAGGAAAACACAAGAAAAAGGAAAAGTAAGAAAGGAAATGGAGACTATTTGAGTCAACATGGAAGGGACATATGGTATCTCAATGCTTTGTGTCATCCCCAAAAGGAAAACACAAGAAAAAAGGAAAAAGGGATCGTTTGGGTCAACATGGAAGAGACATAGGGTGTCTCAACACTTTGCGTCATCCCCAAAAGGAAAACACAAAACAAAAGAAAAAAAGAAAAGAAAAAGTATGACAAATGGAAGAATAGAGGTACAAATAGAGGAAGTGCACAAAGAGAGAGAGAACATCAAATGCACATTACGGGGGAACACAATACGCACATACAATCTCACCAAAATAAAAAAGGAAAATGCAAAAAAGGCTGGTTAAGGCAAATACAAGTCAACCATCTAACAAGTCATCCTTTTCCCAATCATGTTCAGTGTATTGTGAGGGCGGTTGACTGTCCAAAGGGAGAATTACAAGTGCCGAAATAGGGGAAGTACTAGGTTCCTCACTTGGTGTAGGAGATTTATCATTTAAGCTCATGGAAGAGGAAAATAAAGAATTTAGATCATTATGCACCTCTTCATCTATTTTAGAGATCTCCTCAGCATCATCATCATCAAGATTAATCAAGACGGGAGGACGGATGGTGATTTCCAATGAAGGGTGTATCAAGAGTTGTGGTTGTTGTATCAGGTCATTTTGTTGTGATGGTTGTAACATACTATCTTGTGGTAGGTCAGGTGGAGGAGGGTGATCAGGTATTGTGTCTATCAAAGGCGGAGGTTGATTTTCTTTGTTTTCTTCTATTTGTAATTGACGAGCCAAAGGAGATGGGTCAATCACTTTCTCTTTGGCTTTATAAACTTGTTTAATGCGGGGAGACATGACGGGGTTGGTTTCATTATCTCCTGGGCATTTAGATGATGAAGATGAAGTGTTTATTGTTGGTTGCTCATGAGGTTGCACTATTTTTTCAGGTTTAGATTTAGGTTGAAGCATTGTCTCATCTAGGATAGGAGTAGCAGAAGTGGCCAGGGACATGTGGTGAAGAGACAATTTAGCTATTCGTTTTCCTTTGAAATTTTGATAGGAAATGAAAAAGAATTCTCCATTGCACTCACCTCCTCAAATTCCCACTTCTCCAATTCTTCCTCCTCCTCCCTCATCTCCAATTCTTTCTCCTCCTCCAGAGCAAGAAGTTCAAAATGAACATGTAGTAGAGGAAGCAATTCAGAATGAAGAATAAATTAAAAGGGAAGATGTAGAATAGGAAAAAGAGGCACTTGAGGTGGAGCAAGAACAATCTTAGGCCTCACATGACATGGAGGTCATCCCCTCTCCTCAACATGAAGTATCTTATAACCTCCCAATATGGTTAAACCATACCATTCGGAAGAGGAAGATGACTTATTTCCAAGAAGAAGAAGAAGAAATTCACCATTATTGCTGAGGCATTCTAGGAATCCACAAATAAAAGAAAGATTCAAGAGGTTGTTTATTATTTCCATGGATGAGCAAGGGAAAAAAGTGGCACAAATAGTTTTTCCCATAGTAAATAATCCCAAGTTAGACATGTTTCCTGAAGACTACCAAATAAGGAAGGTAAACCTTTGATTTTGGTTGTTGATAGATTTGTATTTTGAATGATTAACTTAAATTGACTCCATTCTTCCCAAGAGAAATACTAAATTGACCACCAATAGTTGGAGAGATCACCATTACATTGGTGATCTTCCTCTAAATTTTAAGAGGTACAAATCCCTCATATGATATGAATTTGGATTTTTTAACTTAAAAGAAAATGGGGTATGCTTTTAACCAAAAAGTAGGAAAGGAAGACTAACACCAACCCATAACCATGGAACATATGTGATTGAAATAAACTTCTAAACTACTAACTAAACTAAAAATAGATTTGTAAGGTACTAATATCACGACTCAAAGATTAGATTATTAACAACTAGCTGACTTGACTCAAAGCAATTTTGATCTTAATAACATTTAAATGAAACTTGTGTGTGAAGACCCAAATTTTGGCTTGTAATATGTTATACACACACACACACACACTCACACACACACACACACACACAAATAATAATTTTTGTCTTTCGACTCAACTCTGTGTAATGTGGCAAACTGTGTTTCCAGTTCTATATTTTCATGTTATATGGTATGCCATTCCTTTTTTTATATTTGTATTGTGTCTCAATAATTATGAATTTAAATATCATTTATGCAATGTATTTATCTCTAGTATCATTAATTCTTCTACAAATAATAAATCATAAATAGTCTAAATGCACAAATGTCAGACTCTAGGTAGGGTTTTAAAAATGATTTCAGAATCTGCATAATCTCTATGAATGCAACTATCACCCGCTTTATCCATCACACACATGAAACACTTCAAAATTAATCTAAGGAGTACCTTTTTCATTAAAGCCTCTAGAAAGAACTGTTAGGAGGAATACTTAGTCCTTTTAGAAAATATGCTATAGAAATGGATTAGGTTTCCCAACCCTATCAAGAACTGACAAAATTTTGAAAACCTAGTAAAAGTTACGAAAGGGACTCATTTTCACTTAGTCTTCCTCTTTTCATTGGTGAATACCCAAGTTATGAAAACCACTTTGGGACCTGACCACTATTCCAAAACTTAACAAGCATTGACACAAAGAAAACTTAGGAAAAACTGATTGGACCACCGGGTGAGGAGAAGTTGTGAAAATTGTGCCGAAACCTGACATGAATTTGAAAATTGAGACATAATGCAATGAATCGATGTGTTTAATTTAACCAAAGGGGTTGGATGCATTTTTGAATAGGGGCTACCAAAAAGGTAGTAACAACTGGCTCTGACTAGGTACTAGGACTGCAAAGGATGAAGATATGAACCCAGAATCATAAAAGCTGATCAGTTTCTTATCCATTGGGCACAAAGTCAGAACCACAAAAAGAAGGATCAACACAAACCAAAAATAAGACAAACCAAAAGGAAAAAAAAAACAAAAAAAAAACTATTTACAAGGTAGGACACCTACCAACAATAAAAAAATGATGTTACTCAAATGAAACCATTGACGGGAAGAGGAAAGTATGACTCGCTTCGAACAAAGGAAGCATACAAGGGCCATAATTGCATGTTAAGGACCCACAAGCTGAACCAAGGTGCACTTTCATGATGAAGGATTCTTGGTAGTGCTTTTATGTCACTAAGGAGCCACTTTTCATCATATACTTCCATCACTTTTTGCACAAGAGAACCTTCAATTCAAGCTCCCTTCAATACTTTGAGTAAATTGTCTCCCAACACCTACAATTCACTAATAGGGATGAAGAAATTATGAGGCCAAAGTGAGTTCAGATCATGGGCCACATGCAACTGTGAAGTGTACATCATACCACAACACCTGATCAAGATGCTCACTTTTAATATGATTCCTATGAGTCTTATGAGAACCCATTCAATGATCTCATTCATTGGTACATATCCTAAGCCAAACACACCCTTCTTTTGAAAGGTTTATCCTAAAGGAATACTCAAATATTGGCCATCAATATCTTTTGGGACCGAAACATCCTTTGAAGGTCAATCTTACTCTAGTTCCATCTATACTTCAGGCCTTTTTCCTCTCTCATCCTTTGCAGCGTCAAGAAGAACAGTGGCAAGGGGTTCCAAACTATTAAGTTTAGATTAATGTATTCAAACAATGGATTTTTGGTGATCTTAAAGTTCTCACCCACACTATCAAGTACATATAGAACATTACCTAACATCTTTCCACAATCACTATCTTCAAGATTTTTGAATAGCTCATAATATTTGATCACTGTCACGAGTTGATTAATTGGCTCTTCAACCTTGAAAGTGAATGCTTTGATTTCTAGGGTGCAAGAGTAACTTTTGTCGTAGAACTAGGTAGTTGCTCAACCCTTTTGATTGTTGAGGTGAGAGTATGATGGGAGACTATGGTGGGACAAGAGAGGGATAATCATCCTTGTCATTGGAACTATTAGAATCCCCTTCTTCTTTACCATAATTCCCAATGTACATATCAATTCTCCCTTTGATTCCAAGTCTATTTGAATAATTTTCGTGGTGTGAGACCAAACCCGAACATGCATCATATAGGGTGTGAATCTCCTTTCATTTAGCACCCTAGAACCTACTCCTGAAATGAGTCTTTCATATGATAGCATCTGAGTTTGGCCTAAGTTGAGGCTTCCCAACAGTAATAGGTCATCTTCTATCTTAATGGCTTCTAATTTAGCAGCTTTGAAGTCCTATATTCTTTTCCTTTTCAAGTAAAATTTCACCTTAGGATGCAGAGCCACTGTGAAGATAGTCAATACGTTATACTGAGTAGGCATATCAGGAAAATGAATCCATTTTAAGATTTGAGAGAATCTATCAATGAAGTCCCTCATATTCTCAGTTTCTCTCTCTTAAATTTGGAAAAGTCTACCCAATAACATTCTGGTGTCAATGATTGGTTTGAGTCTCGTAATAAACTTTTCCTCTAATACATTCCAGTTGGTGATACACCTGTCTTCGAAAAAATTGAACAATTTGCTACTTTGTCCACTAGAGATTCCACAAAGAGCCACATGACCACATTTTCCTTAGTAATGCCTAGGGTCCCACATGCAATTACAAAATATTGGATGTGAATCTTTGGGTTTTGAACACCTTCCCCATCAAACTTTGGAAAATACTCCCTTGACCTCGGAGGAAAAGGTGAGTACTTGGATAGAGCCAGGGGGTTGAAATGAGTTCTCCATAGTTGCAAAGCTACCAATGCCATCTTGTATAGTCAAAGTTATTATAAAACAAGGGAATCTTGATCATAGAGTCGCCAACCTCGCTCTGAAAGGAAGTAACCTTTACAATAATCTCTTTAATGCGTCGACTTCTTGATGTATGCTGTCTGGAAAGAGATCCTAATTTTAACTTGGGGCACGTCAGGGACAAGGGTATCACATGATTTCTATCTTTAGCTACCTTTTGACCACCTTTCTAGCTGACTATCGTGTTCATTTTTCTTCCTCTTCAAGAAGAAAATTTATTTGCATGTACTTTGCAACACTCTTTTGGTATCTACAAGTGAGTGTGTTTAGGTTAGAGATAATGTCCTCCTGCTCAGAATTAACCCAATCTAAGTTGGGATTTAATAACGAAAAAAATTTCATGGGGTAAAACCATTGTTACACATGTCAAGATAAATTTTAAGCTTCTAAGTTAGATATTCCTCAACAGAGTCTCCAAAAATATATTGGTTGAAAGATTTATCTTTTGAATGATTAACTTAAATTGACTCCATTCTTCCCAAGAGAAATACTAAATCAACCACCAATAGTTGGAAAGATCACCATTGCATTGGTGACCTTCCTCTAAATTTTTAGAGGTACAACTCCCTTATATGATATGAATTTGTATTTTTTAACTTAAAAGAAAATGGGGTATGCTTTTAACCAGAAAGTAGGAAAGGAAGATTAACAACAACCCATAACCTTTGAACATATATGATTGAAATAAACTTCTAAACTACTAATTAAACTAAAACTAGATTTGCAAGCTACTAATGTCATGACTCAAAGATCAGATTACTAACAACTAGTTGACTCAACTCAAAGAAATTATGATATCATCTAAAGATAAATAATTGAAAGACCTATGAATACCACATCCACACAGAGAAGGAATATCCTAATACCTATCAAATCTCATAGAATTATCCATAAATGTTAAGAATTTCATTTAAATTTACTGCTCACAGACAATAAACACCTTTAGACAAAAACCAAAATTATAAAACATGATCCTTATTTAGATCGATTCCACTCATGCATCATAGTGCAAGGTGAATGAGGTAGGAAAGTAGGACTAAACAACTAACCAACCCTCTGAATTTGCAAAAATTATGAGATCACTTGACAAGTGTGTGAGAAAGTGTTAAATACACATGTATTAGGTGTCCTAAGTGATGAGGAAAGATGTATCAATGCTATGAAGTGAGACAAAAATATAATATTCTTAAGCAAACTTATGCTATGAGTGTGAATAGGTCAATCCTAGAAAGGTGATTAGTTAACTAGGTATGATATTGATACTATTTAGAATAACAATCCCCTTAAGTGCAATTTAGGGAGTAATGTATGCAGTAATGATGAGACCCCGCTATTAGGCCATGTTAGGTACTCATGTACAAAATTATCATAAACCAAAGAAAAAGGAGAAAACCCAGTGGGAAATAAAAATTTTCTTCAAAAGAGAAATGATACCAATGCAATGAAATGCACAATAAAGGAAGATAAGTGACAGATGGAGAACTCATCATGAAACCCCAAGGAATACTTATATCACATAAGTAAAAGAAAATTTCCTCCCATAGGAGATAAAATAGAGAAGGTTTATGTGACCCCCTAGAAAATGTGAAGTAATGAACTCCATGTTAGGAAATGCTTCCTCCCAAATGATGTACATGGTATTGTTAGATGCTCAACACTAGATGTTGAGATGATCCATAAATGGTGAACAATATTTCTCCCTTTGGGAAGAAACGACACCACAAATATGTGCAAGATGAATACCCATTCCAGATAGGAATATGCAGGATGTAAAATGTAATGCCACGCCACGAAACCCTAGAGGACAACATGCTAAAACACCTAAAAACAAAACAATTTTTTTTTGAAGTGCAACATACTAAAGATTGCAGATGATACAATAACTTCAACAAGACTACAATCTGCCTTCTCGATCCACACTCAGGTAACCTTTTCACAATAATAAGCTCCTCAAGATATGATATCTTAGAAGTGACTTCTCAAGATACCCAGACCTTAGAAGTCACTCCTCAAGATATCAAATCTTGAGTACCTCTCAACCCATGTCAATGCCCATCTGTATAAGTGCACTCTTAAAATGATTCCCAACCATGCAAACACTTATATGTCCTCTAAGGCTTCATGACTGTGCTACTAGAATCCCTTTAACCAAACTAACAAGGATTATGAATCATCTCATTAAACTAAATTTTATCTAACAATATAAAGTGCATTAATCCATCAAATTTAAATGATCTATCAATAGGAAATAACCATATCATACCAATAATTTAATAACATAAAAAATGAATCCAATTATCTAACAAATGAAATAACATCATTTACATTATCCATTACATAAGAGAGTTCATCAATTAATTACATATTTATATCTTTACATCTAGAACAACAATGAATCTTTTTATACATGTGAGAAGAGTACATCAGAAGTATAATACATGTACATTACAAGTACATGAAAGTTAATTCACTCAAACTAGATCAAGTGCAGGAGTTCACATCATCAAGAGTAGTCACATGAACACGAACCACAAGGGAAACCCAATGGAGTACATGGCACATTTCACCCAACCATGTGGAACCCTAAGGCCCACCCCCCATGCTAGGAGATAACATTAAGGTCCCACCACCATAATGACAACAAGGTGACAACCAACTGACATAACAAAACTATACAAGATTCTGACATGTAAAATACAAGATAACATTACCCAACAGTGACACCACTTCTAGAGGCACACAAACATCAAAGGAAAATACAAGGCAAGGGAATAGTAGGTTGTAGTAGGGAGGAGTTTCATCACATATCTTGCTATGGGCTACCTTGGTAGATCTTCCTAGGCCTTGGCCCCCATCTTGGGTTACCCTGGCAGCCTCTATCGATCTTCGACCCCCATACAAACCTATGCAAAATCAACATACCTCTCATGAGGACAAGACAATTGATCTTTCCAT
>VDFB02210213.1:0-16667 GCA_007258455.2 Sequoia sempervirens
GCACTTTATCGGCTTCCCCATGTGAGAGATCTTGGGGGACGCTTCCTTGCAGGTATGCAGGTTTGTAAGGTACTTTTTTGGGTTTCCTTCATGTGAGAGATCTTGGAGGACACCTTCCTTGCAAGTTTGCAGGTCTATAGTGCACTTTCCTAGGTTTCCTTCATCGCAGATCTTGAAGGACACCTTCCCTATAGGTCTACGAGTTTGTAGGACACTTTCTCGGCTTCCTCCATGTGAGAGATCTTGGGGGATGCTTCCTTGCAGGTATGTGGGTTTGTAAGGCACTTTTTTGGGTTTCCTTCATGTGAGAAATCTTGAAGGATACCTTCCTCATAGGTGTGAAGGCCTATGAGGTGCTTTCTTGGGGATTCCTTCATGTGAGAGATCTTGGGGGTTGCCTCCTTGTAGGTCTGTGGGCCTATAAGATACTTTCATTCTTCAACTTCATAGTTATGTGGGTCTATGGAGTCCTTTACTTGTCCTACACTCTTGAGTTTTCTAGGTCATGGTCTGCTTCCTCAATAGTTCAAGTATACATTTCTAACCCTATTCACTCTTTGATCTACTTTATCGAAGCAATCATCAATATTTTTCTCGCTAAAGTGGGGGAAAAATGTATAGGATCGAATTTGTACCCCTTGCGAAAATTCCCCTTTTACATTTCCTCACCTTAGAAAACCAAATCCAAAGGTGAAATTCCACATCAGCACGTTGTCTTCATTCCACTTGGCATCTGTTTTGTGCGTCGGTAGTAGAATAATTATCGAGGATGTCCGTGCGGTGCACAAACGTTCATGCAGCGCGCTTACATCCCTAATGGATTCTTGCATTTGAAGCCAGTAGAGGCGTTACACTTCCCATTGGGGTCAGTTTGTAATGCCCTTCTTCAACCAACCAATCCTAATATGACCGTTTTTCTCATCCCACCTTCAAAAATATTCTTCATTCCTTCATTTCATCCTCTAGCAAGCTTTCTTCAAAATCTTCTAAGCATTCCCTTAGCATCCATCAATCTCAAGCAACACTTTGGCACTCCATAGTAGCAACAACAACACTCCATCAACTCTATAGAGCAAGTGTGGAACAACACCATTGTAGCAGGGGCCTAAGTCCTCTCTTTTTCTCCTCCATTAGCTAGTGAGCTCTTGGTGGAGGTGGTAAGTATTTTCACTCCTCTCCTCTATGGTTTGGTTGAGTAGCACATTACTGTTTTGTAGTGTTATTGTGTTCTTTACTTTCATTCTTCCTTCATCACACTTTTTTCCTTCTTGTGTGTAGGTGGATGTGTATTTGGAGCTAGCTGGTGAATAGGCTCTTTTGTGAGATCATATTTGTCACCCTAGCCTTAATATACTTTCTTTATCCCATTCATTTGTATATCTCTTACTTTATAGTTTTATTTTGTTCCTTTAAAAATCATTAGCTAGGCTATTAGCTTATTTTCTGGCAATTATCACTATACTTTCAGTCCTTTGGTCGTATGGACGTTGATGCCTCGCACTGTTGTCCTAAAACTGCACTTTCATTGTCAAGCTAAGAGCTACCTGAGGCACAGTGCTGAACCCAAAAACTGGCTCGCCTAGCCCCAAAATTGATTTCGGGTCTATAGAGTGATTAAAAGACCTTATAGTCTTCATCATTCTCGTCCCTCATTTCAAAATCCCCCTTTAGAGTGAGGTAAGTTAGGGCAGCCTTCTGCTCTTGGATCTCTATGACCTGGGGCCTTAAACGTGGTCGGTCCCCCTCTCTTACCCCCCTTTTCTAATTTTCATCCCCTAGGTGCCTAATCACCTCTCATGAGGTTAGAACCTATAGGTTTCTAATGCTAACCATTTTTTTCTTGCTTGTCTTAATTCTTGTTTGATTGACTTCTTTTACAACCATAAATGATATATCTATCGATTTGGCATTTTCTTTATCACTTTTTTATGGTCTTGATAATATAACCAATACATTATCAATAATGGGCATAGATCTAGGATCTAGGCTTAAGTCCATTGAAATTTGTATTTATACCCCAAAATCAATAATAAGAGGAAGGTAACAATTTATGTGATGAGTTATAAAATATTTTGATAATAAAAGATAATTAAAATTGATAATTTATAACTATTCACATGCACATTACATCACATAATACATTATATGTGAACCATTTTAAATAATGGTTTATTACATTCATTGTATCTTATCATATGTACATATTTGGTACAATATTCACTATATCTTATTCCTCTTTCTATCATATTCTCATTCTATTACATTCTATTAGATTGTTTCACATATGTTTCTCTTATCTATTATTTTTCATTCTCTCCCCTTTCTCTCTTTCTTAGATATTTATATCATATACTTGAACCTAAGTATATGTATCTAAAAGAGTGTGGATTTTGTAAATATTACACCCTTTTTATGTGTTGGTGCTTAGTTAGATGTTTCATGTCTCCTTTGTGGTGGGTGAAACCTGATGTAACCTAAGCTTAGTTATGCTAATAATGACCTTACATTGGTACATATTTTGAGTTACATTTGAGGCATCATACCCTCCTCATATTTATGTTATCATTACCACATATTTATATGTGAGGGGCAACATTCTTCCCCTTATGCATTGTGCTTACTATTGTAATATCTAACATGGAGGCTTTCCCTATAGTTTCAAATTTATCCCATTGTTATGGCTTCATGCAATTATTTTAGCTTCATGCTATCATTTGCATTTTTATCATAACTAGAGACTTATAATATTACCTATACCAATGCATACTTATGCTCTTAGATACCACATTGGGGGCATATGCCACTGTGGTGCCTTATGTAGTTACATGAGTGTTCTTGGCCATTGAGAACTACATCACCATTCTTTGCCCATAAGTACCTAGGAAACATTACTATTTATTGCTACTATCTCCATCTCTTTAGCTTACCATGCTTATCACTTGAAATTTGTATGCTTCATAAATGATGTACACCTTGTGTTATTCATTTAAACACTTACATGCTTATTTACATTTACTTTTCATGTATTTTTTCCCTCTCTTACACTTCCTTGTATCTTACAATGTAACTTATTGGAGAGGAGCATTATCTATAACTTAACATTTCCATGTTTGGTTTTGAAATGGTAATAGGTGCATAAAATAATTATCTTTATCTCACATGGAGATCATATATAGAATTCAAAACATACACATTGCCACTATGTAGGGTCCATTACATTATATTATTGTTGGTGATATCCTTTGATGTTTGAAACTTTACTTTACATAAATATTTTTGAGTGTTACATACTTTGAGATTCATGATCATTTGAGGATTTAGATACACCTCAAAGTGGGGCAGCATGTAATGGTGAAATTTGAATACCCATGTCATTTCCCATTTAGATATTGGACCATTTAAAGCAAAGTACCTTGATACGTTAAAATATTAAAAAAAGACATAATTTTGTGCAAAGTTGAGTCCCTTTCCCTATTCCACCTACCTCTTCATTACACATGTTCCTACATGCTCATCCCTTACCCCATTCCTATGTTTACACATCCAATACATTTGTCCCGTTTGATTGTTTATTGCACTCATGCACCCACCTATTTTCATACACATGTAACCCCTTTTGATTCAACCCCTTTCATGTTCTCTAATGAGTTCATGATTAGTTGCAAGAATGTCATCATTGTTGTAGACTTATCTTTCCTAAATTAATGTAGTTGTGATTAGGGGTCCAAATCAAGGGTAGCCTTATATGACACAACCCTTAGAGTTACACATCAAAACTCACAAGAAGTGAGGAAACACTAAATAAATAAACATCAATTAAAATCACAAAGGAATGATTTACAAGATTATAATGATGAGAACAAAGGGAATATAGTAACAAGAATGACTCCACATGCTAGTCATAGCAATTCAATTTCTCTCCCTAGCTCAACTCTCAAACAAAAAATGAATCTCCTAGATCTTTGATTCAACTATACACATAACCACTTTGGTGCTAAAGCTGCACTAAATTCCACTAATAAAATTCTCATTCATCTACCTCATCAATCAAGTACAAGAGCTAGTTAATGATGATTGAATGTCTAGTTGACTTTGCCAACCAATAATTTAGACATTATGTTTTATCTCTCTTTCATATCCAATATGTGGATGGATTTTTCAACTTAAAATTCACATGAGAAGCATAAATCACATAAAACATTGATGAAGATACTAGCACACCCTTTCTTGTAAACTCTCAGAAAAAAAATTTAATATCAAACACAAAGGTTGAGTTGTTGGAAATTAAAGAAAACTAGTCTTCAAATTTCATTACAAAATTCTCCAAATATGGGTAAATTACAAAGAAATCTGGAACTACAAAGCTATACAACCTTATGGATGATGCAAACCACTACAAATATGATATACATCAGACTTAAAATAGAAAGCTACATCAATTAAAATCTTAGAAAACCAATCACAACATCACTAATCTTCTCCATAGCAATATTGCCTGTAAAACTCAACTCTGTCAAAGACCACTTTCCAATTCTTAGTACGACATTGAAAGACACCTCCAACTTTAGCAATACATCTAAAATTCAAAAACCATGGATGAAAAGCTACTCCCCAAAATCTCATGCCATTACCTTCCAGTTTCCAAATTCACTAAGAATGGCTACCAATGACTCCTCAATTTCCAACTCCAAGCTTGGTAGAAAAGAGTTAAGAAAAATGAAGAATTTAATTGTTTATGCTTTCTCTCCAACTTCCAATTCTAATGTCCAAGAAAGCATTTGCTGGTATGTGCCTTAAAAAGCCTTGAAAAATCAAATAATAAATTGCATAATCAAGTTGCTAGCAAGTTGTGACCAAAACATTTATTAAATGTTGGCTTGCATTTTTAACTTATTCACCAACAATATTTAAAAAGAAGACAAAAGACAAAAATTAAATAAAATTATTATTTTTTGGTTGACGAGGATCACCTATGGACCTGAATGCTCTTGCATCAGACATGTCGGGTAATAAATTTGTGAGCATGGGCTCACAAAATGGAGTTAGGTAGTAGAGCTACCCTTCCAGGTTGTAAACAACTTGCAACAAACTCCATTATTGAATTAGGTTCATTAGAAGACTTCTTCCTTTTCCTCTTCCAACATCTAGCTAGGATGTAACCTTCATCCTTCTCCAACAACTCTTCTCTACACTCCTCTTCATCAATGTGGAATCTACTCCACCATAATCCAACCTCCTCCACTAATTACAACTCTCACCATTCTCTAATATTGTGGGATCCAACCTGCTATATTATGACCACCTCCACCAACATACATCTACACTATCCTCTGCAACATCATACAAATATTTCCCTGTATATAAATCAACACTATCAAGCTTATGAAAATAAATTACTTCTATCCTCACTTCCTCTTCAACTCTTTCACCTCCACCACTATCTTTTCATCCGTCTCTTTTTCTACTTTCACCTCATCACACTTCTATTTTCTCATACTTTTCATTAACAAATATTTCTTCATTATATAATTTAGAAAATGTAAATGTTACCTCTTCTTCCCCTGCTGCTACAACATCTTCTTCCACACCATCTATTGCAACTTTTTTATCTTCATGCTCAAATGCAATCCCATTATTTCCTTATTCTACCTTTTCATCTTTCAAAGGATACTCAACTATTTTTGTATCCTTATTTTTGTCCTCTAACTCTATTGCAACCATGTTTGTTATGCCTTTAACAAGACATAATTTTGTTGCAATTTTCTTATCTTCTTTCCTCATTTCTTTTTGTTCATTCAGTTGTGCCTCCAAATTTTTCTAGCTTATCCAATTGCTTGTTTATATTTTCAATCATCTTCCATGTCTTTCTTTCTTCATACCATCTCCATGCTTCCCAAATCATGGGCCTCTTCCTTATGACTATATCCATCATGTTTTCTACTGCAATACCACTTAAATCTACAATCTTCCATTACACTCAATCTGAAAAATAAATTCTTTTGTGGCTTCAAGCTCTCGCATTGCTCAAGACTACTCTTGCCTGCAACAACCCTCATGAGCATCTTCTCTACCACTTTTCACTCTTCTCTTCCTGCAGGTCCTGGTGGATCCTCTCCACTCTCAAGATCCCTTGCTCTAATACCAAATGATGAAGAGACTAGCACACCCTTTCTTGCAAACTCTTAGCAAAAAAAAGATTAATATCAAACATAGAGGATGAGTTGCTCAAAATTAAAGAAAACTAGCCTTCAAATTTCATTACAAATTCTCCGACTATGGGAAAATTACAAAGAAATATGGAACTACAAAGCTATACAACCTTATGGATGAGGCAAACCACTACAAATTTGATTTATATCATATTTAAAACAAAAAGCTACATCAATTAAAATATTAGCAAACCAATTGAACAACATCACTAATCTTCTCCATAGCAATCTTGCCTACAAAACTCCACTTTGCCAAAGACCACTTTCCAATTCTCAACACAACATTGAAAGACACCTCCAGCTTTAGCAATACATCTAAAATTCACAAACCATGGATGAAAAGAAACTCACCAAAAGCTCACACCATGACCTTCCAATCGCCAAATTCACTAAGAATGGCTACCAATGACTCCCCAATTTCCAACACTAGGCAAGTGGTAGAAAATAATTTTTTAAAAATGAAAAATTTAATTGTTTATGCTTTCTCTCCAACTTCCAATTCTAATGCCCAAGAAATCATTTAATGAAATGAGCCTTGAAAATCCCTAAAAAATCAAATAACAAATTGCATAACCAACTTGCCAGCAAGTTGTGAACAAAACATTTATTAAATGTTGGCTTGCATTTTTAACTTATTCACCAACAATATTAAAAAAGCAGACAAAAGACAAAAATTAAATAATTTTTTTTTGTTGATGAGGATTGCCTATGGACCCAGATGATCCTACATTAATAGACACACTAGGTAAGAAATTTGTGAGCATGGGCTCACAAAATGGAGTTGGGTAGTAGAACTACCCTTCTAGGTTGTAAAAAACTCGCAAAAACTCCATTATTGAATTAGGTTCATTAGAAGACTTCTTCCTTCACCTCTTCCAACATCTAGCTCAGACAACCTTCACCATCCTCCAACAACTCTTCTCTACACTCCTCTTCATCAATGTGGAATCTACTCCACCATACTCTGACCTCCTCCACCAATTGTAACTCTCACCCTTCTCTAATCTTGTGGGATCCAACCCACTATATTTTGACCACCTCCACCAACATACATCTACACTATCCTCTGCAACATCATACAAATATTTCCTTGTATATAAATCAACACTAGCAAGCTCATGAAAATAAATTACTTATATCCTCATTTCCTCTTCAAACTCTTTCACCTCCAAAACTATCTTTTCATCCTCATCTTTTTCTACTTTCACCTCATCACACTCTTATGTTTTCTCATATTTTTCATTAACAAATATATCTTCATCATATAATTTAGAAAATTTAAATGTTCCCTCTTCTTCCCTTGCTGCTACAACATCTTCTTCCACACTATCTGCTGCAATTTTTTGATCTTCATGCTCAAATACAATCTTGTTATTTCCTTCTTCTACCTTTTCATCCTCCAAAGGATACTCAACTATTTTTGTATCCTTCTTTTCATCCTCTAACTTTGCTGCAACCACATTTTTCATGCCTTTAACAAGACATAATTTTGCTACAATTTTCTTATCTTCTTTACTCATTTATTTTTGTTCACTCAGTCGTGCCTCCAATTTTTCCATCTTATCCAGTGTTCCATGAGGTTTTGGAGACGAGGACAGGGGGACGACAAGGGACATGTTTGATGGAAGTGGGGACAAGGTGTCTAAGTTAGGGGACGATAGGGAGACAACGGTGGAGGGGCGGTAGGGTGTTGAAATACATATAGTACTTGAAAAAATAGTTATAAAAAGATGCATAAGTATAAGTATTATACATCTTGGAGACAACTAGGAGTCCCCTAGACATATTGAGGACACCCCAGTGTCCTCGAAGTCCTAGCAGCATCTTGGGGACAATGACACTAGTGGTGGGATGGTGGCACTGGTGGTGGGATAGTGGGGGGATGTTCCCCCCAAGTCCCCAAGTCTCTGAGACGTCCTCATCTAGAAAACATGGGGTTTTTTTGGGGGACGCGTCCCTTTGGAACACTGAGATTAATTGCTCATTTATATTTTCAATCATCCTCCATGTCTTGCTTTCTTCATACCATCTCCATGCTTCCCAAATCACAAGCCTCTTTCTTATGACTATACCCATCGTGTTTGCTACTACAATCTCACTTCAATCTACAATCTTCCATCACACTCAATTTGAAAAAAAAATTCTTTCACGACTTCAAGCTCTTTCGTTTCTCAAGATTCCTCTTACCTGCAACAAACCTCATGAGCGTTTTCTCTAGCACTTTTCACTCTTCTCTACTTGCAAATCCTAGTGGATCCTCTTGACTCTCAAGATCCCCTGCTCTAATACCAAATGATGAAGAGACCAACACACCCTTTCTTGCAAAATCTCAACAAAACAAAATTAATATCAAACATAGAGGTTGAGTTGTTGGTAATTAAAGAAAACTAGTCTTCAAAATTCATTACAAAATTCTCTAGCTATGGGAAAATTACAAAGAAATATGGAACTACAAAGCTATACAGCCTTATGGTTGATGCAAACCACTACAAATTTGATTTATATCAAATTTAAAACAAAAAGTTACATCAATTAAAATCTTAGCAGACCAATCACAACATCACTAATCTTCTCCATAGCAATCTTGCCTGCAAAACTCCACTTTGCCAAAGACCACTTTCCAATTCTCAACACAACATTGAAAGACACCTCCAGCTTTAGCAATACATCTAAAATTCACAAACCATGGATGAAAAGCTACTCACCAAAAGCTCACACCATGACCTTCCAATTGCCAAATTCACCAAGAATGGCTACCAATGACTCCTCCATTTCCAATGCTAGGCTTGGTAGAAAAGAATTAAAAAAAATGAAGAATTTAATTGTTTATGCTTTCTCTCCAACTTCCAATTCTAATTCCCAAGAAAGCATTTGTTGGAATGTTCCTTGAGAAGCCCCAAAAAAACAAATAATAAATTGCATAACCAACTTGCTAGCAAGTTGTGACCAAAACATTTAGTAAATGTTGGCTTGAATTTTTAATTTATTCACCAACAATATTAAAAAAGTAGATAAAAGACAAAAAATAAATAAAATTATTTTCTTTTTGGTTTATGAGGATCGCCTGTGGACTTGGATGCTCCTGCATCAAACATCATCAACCAATAGAGTGTACCATTATGTAAACTAGCTCAATGCACCTCAAAAAATCTATGCTAGATGTGTAAGCTCCAATCTATGTTCAAAATGCAAAGCTTTATTAAAAGTACTCTACTCTATTGAGCACACACAAAACTCATGCAAGGTACTTATTTTTCTAATGTTCCTACATCATATATTTAAATTTGGCCAACTCCTATCTATACCCCATTTAAGGCTAACTAAACACAAATTTGCACAATGTGATGTTATTCCTTACAATATTTAAAGGCATTCAATGCATTCTTTTTACACCATGGGAGAATTAAATTATTTTTTTTGCATGTCATTTATATTTTAGACTTCAATTGAAGCACAAAAAAGAATCTCAATTTCCATGACCATTCCTAAGAGTGTAAGCATGTCTAAATAGTGTTTTTTTCAATGTTTTTTACAATTATCCTCAAGTTGACCTAAGAGAACATGTCCCCTAACAACCCAACAACAACCCTACCAATGTATTTTTAAATATTGCTAATTGTTAGATATCATAAGTAGAAGACACAAAGCCACATCAAGCAAAGTGAAGAACAAAAGCCTATAAATTTCAAAGTACAAGTTTACAAGTACAAGAAAATACACAAATGCACACTTGTCCTTGGTCCCGTATTTGTCCCTACATAAAATAAACAAGAATCCTTTTTTTTTAGATGTCAGATTACCATTCTCTGATTAAAAAGCTAAGTACATAAATTTCACAATACAAATTGTTAACAAGTATAAGACAAATACACAAATACAAACTTGATTACCATTCTCTGATTAAAAAACTAAGTACATAAATTTCATAGTACAAGTTTACAAGTACAAGACAAATACGACATATAACAAATTCACCGCTAGCAATTCACCGATTTTTGGCGGTTAATTTCCCATGTCGGTGCTGTGGCAGTGAATTTTCCTAGAGCCAACAAATAAACAAATACAAATTGTCCTTGATCCCACATTTGTCCTAGATTACCATTCTCGGATTAAAAAACTAGGTACATAAATTTCATAGTACAAGCTTACAAGTACAAGACAAATCCACAAATACGAACTTGTCCATTTGTTCCTACATAAAATAAACATCTCTTTTCTGAGATGTAAGATTATCATTGTCTGATTAAAAAACTAAATACATAAATTTCACAATACACATTTACAAATACAAGACACAAATATACAAATTCAAACTTGTCCTTGATCCCACATTTATCCTTACATTAAATAAACAAAAATCTTTTTTTTTAGATGTGAGATTACCATTCTCTGATTCAAAAACTAAGCACTATTTTTGTTTACACTCTTAAATTTAATACACTTGGCAGTTGATTAACATAACCTAACAGTTAAGAGATAACAATGAAACATTAGGAGTAACAGTGAATACATAGAGGGGCTGTGATGGCATAGTCTAAAGGTAAATCTTATCTAACCTGTATTTTATAATTTTGACCCAAAAATTATTACTAATCGTATATATATATGTATATAGATTACATATATACAATACATATATAACATATATATTGAGTCCGTGAAAATGAAGGTAGTGAAGTTGAATTCTTTTAAACCACCACGGCACCGCCTTCATTAGGAGTGCTGCTACAGAAGTATAACAGACAGTCAGAGATATTTTTTAAGCTGTATCTTTCAAGACACGAAGGTTGCTGACCTGTGAAGCAAGCTCTTTGTTATCTATATCGACTACTTATAGATATAATATTTATTATTGTCTACTGCTATTTGAGACTTATTCTGCTTATTGGGTATATTTGGGTCAAATTATAACAAACTCAAAGGGAACAAAGAAGACACTTGTAATCTGATCTATTTTGGGCATTTCAGTTCAAGACAGGAGTCTGCAGTGTAAAACGTGGCCATTATATTCAGATGGGGCTCTGAATCAAGCTTTGATCATGCCATCAATGAAGTTAAGTTCTGTTCTTGTTTTGTTTTTGGGTTTTTGAGATATTTCAGTTATTGCTCAGAGGACTTGATTGGACATCAAACCCTTGAAAGAAAATTATATATAGACAGGCATACAGAGCTTGGAGATCATCAAATGGGGAAGAAGATTGTTGGTGTGGCTCTGGATTTCTCACCAAATGGTGAGTATGCACTGGCTTGGGCACTGAAAAATCTGACAAGAGAGGGAGATCATGTTATTGTGATACATGTAAAGGCTGATGGTGGTGATGAAGGTGAAGGGTTTCTGTGGCAGGACAGTGGGGCTCCATGCATGCCTTTAAGAGAAATGGAAGAGGCTGTAATTACAGGAAAGTATGGGATTCAGTGGAAATCTGGACTGGTTGAGGAGCTCGATTCTGTTGCACAGCAGAAAGGCCTGGACATTTGTGTGAAGGTTTATTGGGGTGACCCAAAACAGAAATTGTGCAGTGCAGTCACAGATCTTGGTTTGGATCTCCAGGTTGTGGGCTGTAGAGGACTTGGGGTCTTCAAGAGGGTTTTCTTGGGGAGTGTCAGTGATTATGTTGTCAGTAATGCTGTGTGTCCTGTTACTGTTGTCAAATCTCCACCAGTTCAGTCAGGGAGAGGGTAAATGACATGGGAATATGATGGGTTTGTAAGTAAGGCTATTGTTTGGCACATCAAAGCATGGATTATCTGAGTTTTATGGGAAAAAGTAAGGAAATTAGATCTTCCATGAACTTGTTGAAGAAGCTGGTTTATGAAATGATCATATGTCTGTATTGATGATGTAGTGTTGAGGAATTGGGTGTATGAAAAACCATTTACAGTACTTTCATACTGTAAATGGTTTTTCTTTTCTGTTGTTATATATGTAATTTATATAATGAAGTTTTAAAGATATTTTTAATATTTAAAGAGTTTTTTAAGTTGTATTTTTGGAAGATTAAAATATCCATGGATGGTATAATTAAGAAAGATTTCACCATTGTATTTTGATGGAGACAGAATTTTTAAATATCAATTTTAAATAAGTGGAAAAAATCATTTGATCTAGATTTGTCAATTGTCAAATTAAAACCGGCTAGAAATATCTAGATTTGTCTAGAAAGATCTAGATTTGTCAATTGTCAAATTAAAACCGGCTAGAAATATCTAGATTTGTCAATTGTCAAATTAAAACCGACTAGAAAGATCTAGATTTGTCAAATTAAAACTTGGTAGAAAGATCTAGATTGAGCTCACCCATCCACTTCAGAATTATATGATCTTTTATATGATCTATAATTAAACAATAAAGGATCACTTTTCCTAACTTTTTAAAAATGGTTTTGCTTTATTTAAATAGCTTACATGTTTGGTCTTTTTGGTTCATCAATTTTAAATTAAATGTTATTCAAGGATGATTAGATTAAGGTTGTCAGTTTAGTGCTATATGATTAAGTTGATGCTTGTATAATTTAAAAAATAATACTTCTTATTATAAGATTATAGTCAAAAGTCATGTTCTATATTTACTATTTGTAGATTATATAAATCATCTTTAAATTATATAAAAAGAAATTTCAAAAATATTTTTTTAACAATACTTTTAAATTGATAGATCTCACCAATTTTATTCCATAATTTGTATGTAGTGGATTTTGTAGACATTTATCAATACATAATTTACAAACTTTAATCAAATAATTGTCTATACATATTTTTTAAACTTCTTTTTATCTTCATCGAATCTATTTTGTAGCTTCTCTTCACTTGTAACTACCAACCATTCATCTCTCTCTTCAAGGAGATTCTACATTTTGAGTTTCTATAGCCCATAGTCACTTTCATTGAATTTCTCAATCTTTATTCTAAAAGAGTTGACTATATTTTTCATTACAATCACAAATATATAAATGCACAAAGAAAATGCTCTCATTGCAAAAAATAAAATTCAAACACTTCTAGCAAGGTATCCCTCACTAATCAAAAGCAATGGATTTTATACCAAATGTTGAAAATACAGTGAAACTATTGCTACAATGACATAAACTTTGTACAAATCTTAGTGAACATACATTAAATCAAATATATGAATAAAAATGGAAGACACTAAAATAATTTTTTAAAACTAAATCTTCACTTTCGAGAACCTATAGCGGCTAAACCGTGAGGAATTTGAAGATGATGCAAACTAGAGTTTTGTGAAATTTTGTCTATAGATTCTAAATATATTTTTTTCAAAATTTTTGGAGTCAGATTGCACTTTTTTTTTCATCTCCCTCGAAAACTAGTTTTTTTTTCCAGAAAACAACATTTTTAAAAAGTGACGCTCACCATATAACACAACTTTTTTTCCATGAAAGGTTAAAATTCTAATTCTTTCAAATTTAGATTTTAACTCGATATCTAGTGCTTCCACTTGGTTAGATAGTTTTTATTGAATATTTTTTCTTTAATCAAGTTTCAAAATCAAACCAATTCTGAGTTTAGACATAGCACACATGTAATAAATAGCGTTTTTTGTATGTATCGAAATTCAATTGTTTTTTTTGTTGAATCAAGGACTTCAATATCTGGTGCAATCATATTTTTCAATTTTTGATAATCTTCTATTTTTCCACATGTGTAGAACAAAGAGCTTGATTTTTGGTGAAAAACCTACATTCGCAAGAAATAAAAAATAAATATAATAATAAAATTAAATTTATTTAAAATTATACTTTTTGGGAAGCTTATAATAAGGACTACATAATTACAAAAAATAAATTTTAAATGAATTCATTTGATCCCCCAAAAGGTAAATCAAACGTGGTTTTTTATTAGCATTTTGATAGGTGTAAAAGAGACTCCGTTATAGGCATAGTTTAAAACTAGCGAGGTTCTATCCAAGGGGGTTTGATGTAAAGTAGTTTGATCAAACCCTCTTCAATTGGAATGATTTAAATGAAATTTTCTAAGGCTTAAATCATTATATTTTCTAAAAATATGTGATTTTAGCAAAAATCAAAATCTCCCATTAATTGTAAACCAGATTTGTGGGATCAGCCCACAATAATGGATTTTTGTTTAGAAAGATTTTAAAAAAATAATTCCACCAACAAAGAGAGCACCAAGTATGTATTAATATTTACAAACAATAATACAATATTCAACAAAGTTACCTCTTCAATCTAACACCTATGAACTTGAAACTTATCATCTTATATCATGCTTACTGACCTCTTCCCCAAGGCTCCAATTTCTATCAAAAAGGAATACAAAAAATCATAATTTTTTTCTAGTAAAATAGACTCAAACCACATGCCAAGTCGTCTACATGAAAATGATACCCCATGATGTATTTGAGAAATTTACACACATCTTTCTAGAAACATCTATACTTTTCTCATGAACTTAGGGTACTAACTTCAATAGAGGAAAAAAATAACTCACTATAATTAAAAAAAACTCCTCAAATCTAAAAAATAATGTAAACTTCTTACAAATCATCAAAGATGCTTTCTTATGCCTCTTACAACACCATAAGTAGTTAGATTCTATTTCACTTCATGCCATGTATCCAATGATACTAACATATGTCAAATTTTAAGCTCCCCATTCAATGCCACCATGCAAATAATATTCCAAGTGAACAAAAAGTATATTTAATTACACAAAATGTTCCTCTTTATGTGGGATATCTAAGTTCCCCTTCCATGATTCTTAGTCACATAAAATGTAAAAATAACTAATTATTTCAACTATTAAAATTAAGTTACATAGTCCTAGGATTGCAAAGTTAATATCACAAGTCCTGACATTGTCATGTAAGATTTATAATGTTTAAAATATTTATTTTTTCCTTCAACTTTACAATAAGTAGTAAAAGAATCAATATCATTGGTAATTCTTCTTATACAAGCCTCCCTAGATTATTTCTTTTCATTGGAAATGGGTGATCATGAGGAAGTATTTAGGCTTTTTGGCATTCCTTTTTCCTTCTAGTCCTCCTTAACTATTTTGTAATCTATTCTTGCTCACATTGAAAAGGAATTACATTTTTGGATAGCTAAGCCTCTTTTGCTTGTTGGGAAGCTTTAGATTTGTTCCAAGTTGTTAGCTACTATTGATATTTGCTCTTTTTCTTTTTGGGATCATTCAAAATCATCCTATAAAATTTTTGGAGAGATTTCTTAGATGTTTTTGTTGTGCTTCCTCTAATTGGGGTTAAAGTATTTTGTTGAATTTCTTGAAAATTTTGTTGTCTTTCATGCAAATTTGGCCATGGTCTTGGCCTTGTTGATGCTCATAGAAAAGGTTTGGCCTTATGTTTCAAGTTAAAAATTAGAGCCTTTGAGGGAAATAAGGATTGAAAATTTCTTCTCCACCATTGTATTGCTTCTAGAAACCCTTAATGTAGGTAGGTCTAGAAAGGTCTACACTTCCACTCCATCCTCATTATGAAGGAGCTTATACAAATTCATCTCATTTTTCTTGCCAAAAGTATATAGAAGGATTCATAAGAAATTAATATTTGGGAAAAAAAATATTGCTAAGGTTCCCTAAGTTCATGAATTGAACATTTTTAAATTAAGGGATTTGCTATATTTTCTAGACATGTTCTCTAGATATTCTAAGATCTAGTTGTCATAGCCAAAATTTAAAGCTAAATAAAGACTTTATAATCAAGAATATAAATAATTTTATATCATTGTGGAACCAATTACTCTAGAAATTGTTCATAAGGTTGCAACTAGATGCATTGAACCCTAGTAGAAGGATTGTAAATGATATCCAAATACTTTGTTCAAGAATTGTAAGCCTTTCAAATAATATTTATGGGTCTGTCCTAAATTTAATATGGTTTAAAAACTAAATGATAGGTGGATTCTTTATTTCATTAATTTTCAAAGGAGATGTAGATTTTAAATAGTTTGGTATACTATTTTGCAGCCCAAACTATCTTTGAAGAAAAGAAAAATGAAAAAGGGTAATAACATAAAGATTCAAAACAATATGAAACCTTTTACCTTGTTTATTACTTTATCCTTTAATTGAGCTAGAACAAGAGTTGTACACAACACTCTCTTGATGTGCTCCTTTGATGTACATGTGTAATGTGATTTCTTTTGTAACCAACAATATGATAGTAAGATCAAGATGATGAGAGATCAAATGAATACCATGAAACTAGGATAATGGAAGATTAGATAGAAAATGGAGTAACATAAGGATATTAAAGTAGACAAAAAATGGACAACATAAGCAGGTATTGATGAGGGCGCAACACGAGACTTAGAAAATAACCACAAACAAGAGAAATTTTATTATTCAAAAAATGGAGCTTCTTACATGCAGAGAATCTCAAATCCCCAAGTTCTACAACACATGCAAGTTACAGACAGCTACAAAATAACCATTTTGCAATATGCGAGCTTGTCC
>VDFB02210214.1:0-15056 GCA_007258455.2 Sequoia sempervirens
TCTATTTATATTCAACTAGTTCTTCAGATATTCTTTCATAAGCTTTCACTTTCAAAAAGTGTTGTTCTCTCCAAGAAGGAATCTTTCTCTTATTTTCTTTCGCAACCACTAAATCATATGTTGTCCTCAAATCTAAAATGATAATCTCATGCATCGGTTTCACCTCTGCCATACACCGCTCAAAACCCTAAATCCCTTGGCGAATATCATGGGCGTTATACTTCAACTTCTATATTTCTACAAGTACATTTCTGCCCTTGGTGATGAACTCCTCTATCCAACCTCACACATGCTTCCCATATATAACCAACTGACTTAACTGGTGTTGATCAACTGGTGACGCTAGAATCTGTGGAAGCAATAGAGTGGCTGTGAAGTGCCATGAAGTAGATTAGAAACATATTGCCAAAGCTGTCAAATTTCAGCCTTGAGGGCTGCCTGTTGATGTGATTTTTGTGACCGCACCAATCAGCAGAACAAAGTATCCGAGGCTACTCCATTCTCTCTTGATCAAAGTATTATGTATGCTAAGATTGCAAGAGAGATCGTACGTTCAACTCCAAGGTTCCGATAATGCAATGGAATACCCTCAGTTGGTTCGTTGTGATTTGTTGTTTACACGAGGGGACTTACACAATTGTTCAGAGGTTTGCAGCTGACAGCAGGTTAATGATTGGAAGGGGATTTTCGTGAGTGATGCGAATGATTTGGCAACAAGGTACAAACTTCCTAAAACTAACCAGAAATTGTATTGAATTTAAATGAGTGCAGGGTTTTAGAAGATCTAAATTGGCATGTGGGGACATGGATCAATCTCACCGACTAAATCCAAACTCCCCTACTACCGCTTCTGACAGCTTATAAGCAAAGTTGGTGCAATCTTCAAGGAGTCACATATCCTGATTTTATAGGCCATTATTGCATAGGCAATTGATTGTAATGTTTTAATCTTTGTGATGATGAATGATTGATCGTATATAAACAATGTGTCTTATTTGAATGATATTTCATTTGATTATTACTTCTATTGGATTAAATTTAAATAAATGTAACATATAAGTTATGAATACCGTTATTCTAGCTAGAGATACGTTTTACTGTTAAGGAGCATATATGATCTCTAAAGAGTCATGTCATGGTGTGCAGGTATGAAGACCTGCCTCCTGACAGAGGAGAGACATCATCTGGGAGGAACTTATCGAAAGTAAACAAAGAATTTATTACCAAATTGAGCATACACACATACTATAGATTGAGTAAGCCAAGTCTGTCTGTCGAGATAAGGGTAAGTCATCCATAGGATTGTTTATTGGCATTAGGATACTGAATTCACTTCTTATGCTTTAGGAGATATGACTGTTTAACGTCAGACTTACTATATCATGACCAATGTCTGAATGATGTGAAAGTTATGTGTTAAAGATTGATTGGGAATGCACATACATCTATACATTGTGAACACGTATTTATATGTACAGACATATCAATACATGTGTATGTTAAGCAGACAGATATGCTCATATACGTGTCGACATGTATATACGCATACATACGTATACACAAGAGTATATATGTACACAGTCCACCTGATATTTGTGGTGAAAATAATATTTAATATTATTGCCTAGCAAATTTACATATATATTTATGTATAAATGTATATAATAACGATGTGATTATATTTATGGATATATACATAAATACATAAATATCTATGTAAATATATTATATATTTATATTTTTAAAATATATGTACTAATATTAAGGTAATATTTACATATATGTAAATATATATAAATATCACGATATAATGTCGGAAAATATATATATTTATATATTTAAAAAATATTACGCTTAATTAAAATACATATATGATAAAATATATAAATATATGATATTGAAATATGAAATTATATAAATTTAAATGAGAAAATATTACATTTGGAGACTTTAAAAAAAAAAGAAATATTTGATTTTGAAATCAATATTAAATAATTTGAACTATGGGAAATCAAAATATTAAGAGAGTTAAATATTTGAAATACAAAATACTTCAAAGTATAAAGTTGAAACATAATTTTAAAGGAAAAATCTGAAGAAAGCCATTCCCGTGAAAATGAAATGGATGCCTGTAGCGCGCGACCATCGCCAGGATAACAGGACGCAGCTAGAAAGAGGGCGCTCACAAGCTGGGAAATGAGAAATGTGGACGCCTTCTGATGAGGGACTTAGTCTCAGCATTAATATTTACTTATCTTTACCTGTTGAAATGCACGTAAACCTGTAGGTGGCGTTTTACCTTTTTGAGTTGAATTATTCATGATTTGCTGGCTCAAATAATGACGAATCGCCTTCAATTTTGATGACTTGGGGTTTAGAAACCCGCCAGGACTTCTTTTGAGTATTTATGGGCTATGTGTTGTCATTCGACATGCCTTCTTAAGTGGTAAACTATTGCAATTCGGGCCTATATATAGACGCCCTTCCATTCATTGAAAATACACACATTGAGCAATCTGAGTTTAGTATTTTATCCCATATCCATTTCATTGCATTGCTTGAATTTTCTGTATTGCTGAGTTTGATAAATACAGTGAATTTTTACCAACATTTACCAGTTACAGTGATTATATCATTTTGAGCTCAGAGTGAGGTATTTGTGAATTATAGTTGAGTAGGAATTGAGTGGTGGAAACACGATTGAGAGAAGAGATAAAGGAGTTCAACATAGAGTGAAATACTATCACAAAGAAGCCATTTTTAACTGGAATTCTAGAAGCTTATTTGAAGGAGAGTCTAGAAGAGCAATTCGAGGGAGAAGCTTTAAAATCAAGCATGAATCCTCCTAGTTTATAACTTTTATTGAAGTGTTGTTTCCTTTTTGGTCTCGTGATTGCTGCTTTCAATTAGCTCTAGTAGGAAAGAACTGTTTTGATGAATATTTAAAGCAATTCATTAGAGAAGAATATGTGTAAGGGATTCAATGAATAGGGGAATTATGAAAAAGGGATTATATGAATAAAGAGCTTAAGGGATTTGATTATTTGTCTTACATTAAAAAGAAATAATGGAAAAAGATAAAAGGGAAGGATTTATTTGCATTTTGAATGGTTATTGCATGTTGTGTATGATCTCTGTATATGGAAAATACGTAGATGTACTTATTATCTACTAGGATCGAAATGAAGGCAGAATCAAGTAAGGTCTTTTAGCTTAAGTTATTAGGATAATTGAGACAAGCTAAGTACTCCTAGGATAAAGATTTCCTAATTAGGAGGATTGATACAAGACACTTGTAGACTGTTTCATTTCTAGTAGGTTCGTATGATTGTAGGATGTCTGGGGTGACGGATTCACCCATTGAAGGACAAAACCTATGCATAGAGTAAGGAAGCCTCAAGTCAAATCCGCCCTGAGTAGTGTTTATGATAGATGACCTTCATTCGAAGTACAGAATGAGAATACTTTGGCCAAAGTAGTGAAATGTACGACCGCCACAGACATGAGTTAGTTGAGACTACACTCATCAGCTCATTGTGATCCGATACTAGTTCTAGATTGTGAAATAGCAAGTTCTAGTTGTGTAGGACACACACTATGCTCAGTTGGTAATCGTTAAAGGATACCCTACCAATCTCTTCTTCGAAGGGAGGGCCATCTATCTAACGATAGGTGTGCGGGGGACCGCATTATAAGTCTGTGGTTGGCGGAAAAGCGCCCGAGTGATGTTTCTCCTCCACAGCAAGCGACCAATGTACCAAGATTTGAAAGGACGGACTCCTAGACCTTCTTACTTCTATTTGTGCAAAAGCTTACGAGCTATGTATGTAACCGTATTACTTTTGAACTCTGATTTATATTTGCAATGAAAATGAAATTCATGTGGAAACATATTGTAACTTGTACGTAATTATCAATAAAGAAAGGAAAATTTTTATTGTATTGTCTTTACCTTTACATGTTTAAAGTGAGAATTGGAAGTTTTTAATTTACGCAAGAATTAGGTCGTTACAGGAGCAGCAAGAGGTTTTCAAGTCACAGTTCAACATAAGGACACCATCAAAACAATGCATGCCAAGACGTGAATTATAACCAAAGTTAAGCTAAAGTTTTCTAGTTGACCACACAAGGCAAACTTGTCGTCAACAAGCTGCTAGTGGTATGGATTAAAACGAAGCTGCCTTGATTAAACACCACAATCCACGATTAACATCTACTTGCATGAAAATGAAAATTACTCTAATCTAAGCTACTTGAAGTAGAAGGGGTGAAGAAATCTTACTAGCTGCTCATAACAAAAGACGAATTCACCATCAATGAAAGCTCTCTTTATTATGATAGTTCTCACAACAATCTCTTACAAAGTTCTCAAGGGAAAACTTTCCTTCTCCTCCAAACTATGCTATGCTAACACACTAAGCTATCACAACTATCAGTCTCTCTGCTCTATTCTCTAGTCTGATGTCTAATCTAATGATTTACAAATGAGGGGGGATGCCCCTTTTCTAGTTGGCCCAGTCCAATGGATGGCTCAGATTACAATCGAATGGAGGGCCCAAATTAAGCCACATCAGCCCTAACCCTAAAAACCGCAAAAATAGGGAGTGGTACAATAAATGAATCAAAAGATTCCCACTCACTCCCAAAATAGCAAAGGCAATTAATGCCCACTATCAGTCATCCAGAAGGTCATCATCTAGAAAGGTGTTTCCGTTCTCCTTCTCCTTAGCTACAAAATCAATGAGTCTAGCTAGCACAGCTTCAACTTCCTAAACTGAGATCGGCGGAATGTGATCGAGCTAGAACTCTAACACTGTGACTGCCTGCCCATGCCACCTACAAGACTTTCTCCAAGCAACTAAAGCATCCTGAGTGTTTTGAATAATGCTTGAGAAAGTTGAGGTGTTCTCAAAGTCATTCTGAACAAAAGTCTTGACCTCTGAAAAGAAAGGTGGCAGCCTACTCCCCAAGCCATCAGCAGTCACCTCATCAAAATTCAGCCTCCTAGCAAAGATAGCCTCTAAGGTGTTTAGGACTCCATCAATAATGTTCATCATAGCCTTCCTGACTCTGGCCGAATCTGTCCGTGTTGCATCGAAGAATCCTCGGCCTGTGACAACTAAAGAGTACTCGATGGTGAAGTCATACCTAGCACCTTCCCAAATCACACCTCCCTCAATCAACATCTATAAGGGAGTATGCATCAATGCCTCAAGACGCTGAACAACCTTGTTCTGATAGATATGAGTGTCGCCCCGAGCTTGATCAATTGCATCAATTCGTGCCATAATGCTAGAAGCCTGCTGATAAGCATGAGCAAGATCTTCCATAAACCTTTTTGTTTCAGCACGAACGCCGGCAACCCACTTATCTGCTTCTTGTGCCATCTTTCTCAAATTCTCCAAGCCGCTAACTGATTCTCTAGGAAACTCGGTCGGAAGCTCAATCGTCGGATTCTCCTGTCCACAAGGACAAGACAAATGTTGTACGTATCTCATCAAAGTCCTGTGCTGTTTCTTCAATTTCTTGTACTTGCCTTCAGTCCTAAATAATCTGTCCTTGAGTGCCTGGTAGAAGTTATCACACTCCTCAATTATTTGTGTTCTTGTGTAGAAACCCCTTGTTTCCCCTGTTTCTGAATCCGACTGAGTTTTGTTTGTTTTTGCAGTTTTTGGTTTTTTTGGTGTTTTTGAGCATAAAATGCAATAATGCGATTTTGCAATAAATGAAGAATAAATTCTATAAAAATAAGTCAACACTGAAAACGGTAGATTCTATTGCTAATAAAGATGCCAATCTATCTATTACTCTTCTGAGGTGATTACAATAAAGATCCAGATACATGCAAATAGAAAGGCAATGATTTTTATTTGAAAACCTGGAAATTGCAGCTTGCTGATAACTTGCTTGAGATGGTACGGCTGTATGAAATTTGCTCTTCTCCTCCTGTCTGGCAATCTCAAATGACTCCTGATACCCTAGCGCCCCCAAAGGTGAAAACTGGAAACCAAAAGGATAGGCGTTTTCTCCTAGATCACAAACTCGCCTTTTTATGACAGTACGGCCAGGTACAGGTCTGGTACGGCCTGGTACACAGCAGCAAAGAATAAAATGTACGGCCCTTGTGGTAATCTCCAGATCCAAGAAAAATAGGCGCCTACTGTTGCAGACTCTTCTGGATGGACAACTTCTCTGAAACCCTGAATGTTTATTATCTTTGATGCTCTGTAACTTCTTCTGAATGAAGAAATCTCTCAACTGGCAATAAATCAGGTGATATTTCACACCCTTTGAATCACTCTCACTGGAGATGGCTCGTTCCCCAATGCATTTGAGACTGAAACCCTAAAGCTTCCGTTCTCTGACGAAGACTTGATCAATTTTCAATTCACAATAGACATAATAGCTCGAATTCCAAAGCAAATGCACTATATCCTTGAGAAGTGCGAATTCCACAATAATAGGGATCATTAAAATTCGACTTCTTATTCTTTTTAATATTTCAATGGTCCTCAATGTAATTTTTGATTATAAAATATAATCAAAATGGCCCCTTCCTGATGATGGCGACCCCCTTTACAGAAATCACTTAAGTTATAATAAAATATTATAACTTTATATTATAATGCCCCAATAATTAATATTTAATTAAATCACTTAAATATTAATATCTCGCTCAATATTCACCCGATGCTCGAGCCGTCTGAAACTGACGAAAGAGGAAGTGATTCTGAACATGATCCATCCATACTGCTAAAAATAGCAGAGGTCCCACGTTGACTGCCAATAACTGCTAAAAATAGCAACTTATGCAAGAAGTGTCCGAACAAGCCCGAACGAAAGCCAACTGATCAAACTCTGCCAACTGAAGCTGAGCCAAGCTCCAACATGACCCTCTATCCAGTCTATCAGCCTACGAGGGTAGCATGATAGGCTAATCTTGTGCTCGGAAAGATGTCAACGAGAAGGGGACATGACAGTCCGCCCCTCCTGAAATTGCTTGTCCTCAAGCAATCTCAACTCTGGATGCTGCAGTATATCCTCGCTCTCCCATGTAGCATCCTCAACAGGAAAATCTCTCCACTTCACTAGATATTCCCTGATAGTCCTCCTACGCAACTGTCTCTCTCTGTATTCCAGGATAGACTCAGGTACTAAAACCAACTTTCCCTCATCATCTAAGGGAGGTAGAACTGCAGATGGTACCACACGGTGTCCCAATGCCTTCTTGAGGCGTGATACATGAAAAACGTTGTGTACCCTGCTCTCTGCCGGAAGCTCAAGCTCATACGCCACCTCTCCAACTCGCCTCAGGATCCTGAAAGGACCGTAATAACGTGGCTTAAGCTTTCTTCCACCCACTCTCCAAGAGTGACCGCGCCTGTGAGGCCGGCAGCATGAGGAAACCATACCACCCACCCTCGAAATGCCTCCTCCGTCTCCTCTCCGATCCCCGCATAACGCTTTTTGCTTGGGATTCCTTGTGCCCTGCGACATTCCCTTGAGAGCCTCAAGATAGTATCCCCACTCTCCCCGCAACAAAGTCTCCAAAGACTCCCAAGACTCCATCACGTCAAGAGCAAATCTAGAAAACCTACGCTCTTCATACCCGTACAACGCCATAAAAGGGGACATCTGAATAGTCATGTGGAATGTCGTGTTGTAGCAATACTCGCACAAATGAATCCACTTGACCCATGCCTTCTGCTGCCCGGCAATATAATTTCGGAGGTAACCTTCCACCCACTTATTCACTATCTCCGTCTGCCCATCAGTCTGCGGGTGGTAACTGGTGCTCGGAGTAAGCTCGGTCCCACAGAGTCTGAACACCTTCTGCCAGAAGTGACTCAAGAACCAACTATCCCTGTCGCTCACAATGCTCCGAGGCAATCCATGTAGTCTGAAAACCTCACGAAAGAATACCTCAAGTACTCGGGAAGGTAGAGTTGTGGATTGAAAAATACTGCAGTCGATCCACAACCACATAGTAAGTGCACCCGCCTGGGCTTTTAGGTAAGCCTGTAATAAACGTCCATCGATGGTGCATTCCGGCATCTCGCCAGAATTCGGAAGTGCTTTCAAATTAAATCTTTAATGTTCTCCTCGCTTGTTCTGGCTGACAAATGTAGCACTCACGCACATATTGGCTTGAACATTCATTGGTCCTCCAGGAATCTCCCAACTGTCTGTAGGGTTCTGGGGGCACCCTATGTCCCGCCAGAGGTACACAGGAAAGCCCCAGATGATGATGTTTTCACCTCGAACCTGGACAATATATCCCCGTTTTAAAATGATCGTCATTCATGCGGCGTTCGGTATCAAATCCCGCGATCCTCACATGCTGAGGGCCTGCGCCCGTGGTATACTGCATTACAATTGCGGAGGCCTCCAGCCCCTCCTGTAGAATCTCAAATCTTACAGGAGCTCTGGGCCATGGCCTACGTGAAAGAGCATCAGCCACTACGTTCTGTGTACCTTTGATATACGAAATATCAAAGTCATAGGCCTGCAATTTACTGACCCACTTCTGCTGACGATCATTAAGATCTCGCTGCCCTAAGAAGTGTCTCAAACTGTTATGGTCAGTTTTTATGCAAAATTTGCTGCCAACAAGATACTGCCTGAATTTTGCTAAAGCATGCATGATAGCGAGCATCTCCTTATCATATATGCTATAAAGTCTCTCTGGCCCTCTGAGCTTTCGGCTCTCATACACAATCGGGTGCTTGTCCTGCATAAGCCCCACACCAATGCCCTCACCTGATGCATCGCACTGAAGCTCGAAAGGCTTCGTAAAGTCTGGTAGTGCTAAAACAGGGCATGTAGTCATCAACTCCTTAAATTTCATAAAACACTCCTATGCCTCAGGAGTCCAAACAAAAGCACCCTTCTTCAGTAAATCTGTCATAGGGGCTGCATGTCGTGAATAACCATTCACGAATCTACGGTAGAATCCACACAAACCGAGAAACCCTCTCAACTGTGTCAGGTTTGCCGGTGTAGGCCAGTCAATAATAGCACGGATCTTTTCAGGATCCATCCGCACTCCTCCTGCACTGATGATATGACCTAAGTCTAACAATTCGGTCATTCCCAAATCACATTTGGATTCCTTGGCGTACAAGGACTCCCTCTCCAAAATACTCAACACGGTCTCCAAGTGAGCCAGATGCTCCTGCCAAGTCCTGTTGTATATAAGGATATCATCGAAGAAGACCAACACGCATCTCCTCAGCTGTGAATGAAAAACCCTGTTCATCGTGGACTGAAATGTAGCTAGTGCATTAGTGAGCCCAAATGGCATCACTACGAACTGAAGTGCCCACAATGACATCGGAAGTTGTCTTCATGTCCCGCCACCAGACCGACATCTGATGACAAATTTCACCGAAATCAATTTTGGTGAAGTAATAATCTATGGAGCTATCAACAGCTCGGGCCACGCCGGTATCGGATACTGCTTTGATTGTCCTCTTATTCAGGACCCTGTAGTCAATGCACATGCGTAATGTTCCATCCTTCTTCTTTACCAAGACAACTGAAGAAGCGAATGGTGACTTGCTAGGCCGAATGTGACCCATAGCAAGTAACTCCTTGATCGTCTTCTCGATCTCATCCTTCAGCCGTTTAGGATGTCTGTAGGGCGTAATCATGACGGGCTTAGCGCCCTCCTCAAGCTCAATAATATGCTCAATGCCCCTGTCTGGAGGTCTCCCTGGTGGAATGTCACTGAACACCTTATCATGCTTGACTCTCAACCGCTGCATGTCTGGATGATATTCAGTCTTCTGCTGTCCCTCCTGTATAGGTGCTAAAGTGCACTCGGCAGCCCACTCTACCATGTCATGACGCATGAGCCTCTCCATCCGACGAAAAGAAATTGTTTTGATGTTGCTGTCCCGAATTGCTTTTAGTATGTGTGTCTTCTCGTCAACATCAAAACGGATCTCCATGTCATTGAGACGAAGAGTGACTTCCTCCAATGAATGAAGCCACTTCATTCCCAAGACCAAATCAATATCTCCCATATTTACAACATAGTAATCTGCCTTGAACTCATAATTGTTCAAGCGTAAAGGGAGATACTTTATCATGCGTTCACACCTCAAGGTGTACCCATCAGCCACCTTGACCCTAATGCCCTCGAACTCCTCAGTGATGAGTCCGCGTTTCTCAACGAATCTAGCATCTATAAAGTTGTGTGTAGCTCCTGTATCAAGGAGGGTAATGACCCTCTGTCCTGCTAACACACCCCGAATCCTGAAAGAGCCCTCCTGCTGGATGCTAGATAAACGTGCCTCCTGTATCTGTAGCTCTGACTCTGTCTCTGGCTTAGGCTCTGAAGCCTCTGCCTCTGAATCCTCAGAACTCTCCTGCTGTTTGGAATTTTCTGATTCCGAATCCTCATAGTACGCCCACATCACTCGATTTGCCTTGCCCTTAGGTCTTAGACGACAATCATGATTGGCGTCATAGGGACCTTTGCAGTAGAAGCAAAGCTTCTTCCTGCGTAGATCATTAAGGGCCTCTCGATCCAAAGGTGGAGCTGCTGATTTACCTTTTGAATCGTTTTTAAAATCTGATTTTTCTTTGTTAAAATCAGATTTGTCACTGTTTCTGTTAAAACCCTTATTGTCCCTGAAAGATGAGTTACCCCTGGAGTTGAATCTACTAGAAGGTGCTGCCAACTCCATACTCCGTGCTTTCTTCATCGCTTCCTGTAACGAAGGAGGATCAAAGGCTTTGATCCAACCTCTCAGTGGCTCTGTCAATCCCTCCATGAAGAGCACTACCAATCGCCCCTAGATGCTCCCAACTACAATCATAACTTCCGAAGTCACTCAATATACGACCTAAGTCGCCACTGCTCCTCAATCGAGCCAAGTCTCCTCAAGTAGGATTCTCGATCTTCGGCCAAAACGCCGAATTCAATCTCCTGCCCACAAACTCCCGGTATGATGTGATCGTCGTGTTGTAACGCAACTATGGTCAGTGGTGCCACTAATCGAAGCTACTCCTCAAGATGCGTTGTCGATAACGGATAGCATTCTCTCACCACCTGATTTAGGTGGAGGAATGTATCTAGCTTACTAATCCAAGCCTGGGCTGTCACCTTACCACTACCATCGAACATCACCAGATTAAGCCTGTTAGTTGCATGTTTTAGGTCATTGTTCTAGTATCTAGGTCTCCAATCCTGTCAACCTCTGTGGTGCTCTCGCCTCTGAGTGACAAAACGGTCAAAATAAATCCTCTCTCTGACCTCTGGTGGTACTAACTCCCACTCCTCGTTCGCTGCCATAAGTGTGTCTGCGAACAACTCATGCGCCTCCTCTGCAATAGCCTCCTCGGCCTCCTGCCTCACAAAAGTAGGCCTCGTGGGCCTATCTGCTGTCCGTGAGGCTGTCCTCGGTGCTCTGCGAGATCCTGCCTCACTCCTCTCATCGTCACGATGTGGTGACGGTCTCCTCGGAGTACCCAATCTCTGAAGTGCCACTGTCAACTGCTGCAATACATCATTCGACTGCCGTTGACTCGCATCGTGAATCGAAAGTGCATGCAAAACCTCCCATCCCGATCTCTAGGTTTGAGGAATCTCGCCTCGGGAACATCTGCTCTATCTCGCTCTTCGCCATTCCGTGCCAGCTCATATTTCCCCATTACCCAAACTCTCATGCTCACAATCAAAGCACGCCCTGTAATACCCGCTGTGAGACCCAAACCTGCTCGGTTGCATAAGACCGCTAACCTTTAGGATGGCGTGATTTAGCCTTCGATACCATCAGAGAAACCCCTTGTTTCCTCAGTTTCCTCGAACTGAATCGGTTTTGTTTTATTTTTGCGCTTTGGTTTTTGGTGTTTTTGATATAAATGCACAAGGTCGTAAATAATGAAGAATAAATTTACAAAAATAAATCAACACCGAAAACGGTAGATTCTATTGCCATTGAAGACACCATCTATTATCTTCCGAGGTGATTACAATAAAGATCCGTATACATGCAAATAGGAGTAAAATGATTTTTATTTCGAAACCTGAAATTGCAGTTTGGCCGATAATCTCTGTTTGAGATGGTACTACTGCATGAAATTTTCTCTCCCTCCGGGTCTGCAATCCTGTCGACCTCGATACCCTAGCGCCCAAAGGTGAAACCTGGAAACCAAAGGATAGTATGCTTTCCTAGATCATAACCGCTTTTATGACAAAAGATGGCTGTGTATGTGTCTGGTATTTACTTAGTACATGAGTAAAAGAATAAAATGTACGGCCCTTGTGGTAATCTCCAGATCCAAGAAAAATAGGCGCCTACTGTTGCAGACTCTTCTGGATGGACAACTTCTCTGAAACCCTGAATGTTTATTATCTTTGATGCTCTGTAACTTCTTCTGAATGAAGAAATCTCTCAACTGGCAATAAATCAGGTGATATTTCACACCCTTTGAATCACTCTCACTGGAGATGGCTCGTTCCCCAATGCATTTGAGACTGAAACCCTAAAGCTTCCGTTCTCTGACGAAGACTTGATCAATTTTCAATTCACAATAGACATAATAGCTCGAATTCCAAAGCAAATGCACTATATCCTTGAGAAGTGCGAATTCCACAATAATAGGGATCATTAAAATTCGACTTCTTATTCTTTTTAATATTTCAATGGTCCTCAATGTAATTTTTTATTATAAAATATAATCAAAATGGCCCCTTCCTGATGATGGCGACCCCCTTTACAGAAATCACTTAAGTTATAATAAAATATTATAACTTTATATTATAATGCCCCAATAATTAATATTTAATTAAATCACTTAAATATTAATATCTCGCTCAATATTCACCCGATGCTCGAGCCGTCTGAAACTGACGAAAGAGGAAGTGATTCTGAACATGATCCATCCATACTGCTAAAAATAGCAGGGGTCCCACTTTGACTGCCAATAACTGCTAAAAATAGCAACTTATGCAAGAAGTGTCCAAACGAGCCCGAACGAAAGCCAACTGATCAAACTCTGCCAACTGAAGCTGAGCCAAGCTCCAACATGACCCTCTATCCAGTCTATCAGCCTACGAGGGTCACATGATAGGCTAATCCTGTGCTCGGAAAGATGTCAACGAGAAGGGGACATGACATCTTGTGGGGCGACCTAACTCCATCGTGGTGATCACATAATTTTCTGGCACAGCCTCATCTCAATCACACTCAACCCTTGGCACAGCCACATGAAGGGTGCAAGAGCCATCCTAATCTATTCAAATCTTCAAAAACTTCCTAGCTCTCTTCTTTGTTGGAGGTGCACTGATCCTACTCAAGAATTCTTCCATCTCTACTGCTAGATCAGCCTCTTCACTCGGGCTCCTCCTCATTCTATCTCTGAGCCAATCTGGTACTACCTGTTGTATAAAAAATGGCTACTCATGCCTTGCTTCTTCCTCGCGAACTTCTTCTCTAACTTCATCCTGGCGGGGCTCACTGGCTTCTATGAGCTAAGTATCTCCTGAAACTTGAGCCTTCTGTCCTGTAACAGTATCATCTTCTAGAGCTGCCTCAAGCTTATGCTGGAAGTATGTATCTATAGCAGTTTCCTCATCCTCTTCGTGCTGATTATCCCTAGTAGGCACGTTGACATTCTAGCCAACAGACTCCCTTCCGGGTGGTTGATTTGCCTCCTGTAACTCCTGTTCCTTATTCAATATATTTCTCTGATCAGCGAACAATGAAACCTCTTGTATGCTTGGAGAACGTGTCTCCAATGGCGTAGGTGATTCTACCACAATTCTAGGAGGCTCTGGATGAACTAGTTCTTTCCTTTGAGAATCTGGAGCTCGAGCAACCTATTTCTTCTTGGTGGAAGTTGGTGTCCTATGATCTCCCATCAAATTGTAAGTAAGAGGAATTGACCTACTCTTCAGCCTATTCACATGCCTCTCAACCCATCCTCAAAATTGGAATATGGGGCCGATTTAATGTCCAAATGACGACCAGACTCGACCCGTATGCAGGAGCTTCAGTGGTGCATCCCTGTTGCACTTTAAATGCGAGTTGAAAGTTTCCATATCCTTATTCACTGAAGTGCAGTCTTTGAATAAATCTCGCTCCTGATAAGCAACAAAGGGAATGACCAGAAACGATTTCGCTGGCTGGCCGGTACCGTAACACGGCCAGTAATCTTCAATATTTACTTGCTTATGCACAGACTCTTTTGATAGTATCCATCACGTCATTAGTGCTTGAAATATTTTTTGCTTAGTATGCATAAGAAAAATTAAGGCGGAAGCTCATTTTCAAAACTTGCTGCCTGTGGTAGGGGACTTTTTCATTTGAATTTTGCGGGCGTTGGGAATTGATCCTCCCTTCTTCTCGCCGAGATCTTATCATAGGCGAGTTGCACAGATATTTCATCCGGGTCTGTTGCTGGGGTATAAGGGGCAATCCTGGACAGCGAGAAAAAGAAGGCCCTTATGATTACAAATAGTGAATTGCACTGGAGTGATGACGAAAGCGACATTTTCCCGCCAAATTTCGCGACTACCTTTGAGATCTGGTGGGGTCGCTCTTGAAGTGATCTCAGAGCACATGGCGCAGCGAGAGGGCATCGGTGACTTCGCCGCGGCGAGATAATGCTTGTCCGGATGAAAACGCGAGGACAAAGCCTCGCGGATCTGAGCCCGATGAGAGCCACATCAGATTGGCTCCTTGTATGATGTATTCCCACAGTAGCCGTCATGCAAAGCGGCGCCATGAAGGCGTCGATCTTAACCAGGGTACATGTAAAATATCTTCATCCTCTCTCAAACTTCCGGAGCTGCTCGTACAAATTATCACTAATCATCACTGCCCGATTAATATGCTCCTTGCCTTCCAGCACGAGGTTGATGTAGTAAAAAATCCACGACTCAAAGATGAACGCTTGAGGACAGCCTCCAACTCTGCTAAGCATCATAATCAAATCACAATACTCCTGCTTCAAATCATCTGATATTATTTGCTTCGACAACTTTGTGCGAGAGAGCTTGGGCTTGTTCATCCAACGAGAGTTTATCTTATCAGCACATCTTT
>VDFB02210218.1:0-11320 GCA_007258455.2 Sequoia sempervirens
CTTGACTATCCCTTCCCTGAGTACACAACTTAAAGTAACCCTCTCCAAGGTTCACAATCCATTCTATTGATTTAATATTGCAAATATCTATAATATCAACATCCTTGACAGCATGATAGACTTTCAATTGAATGCCCCAATTCTGAAAATTTCCCCTACTCTCGTTAAAACATTAATTTAAGTAACCATACTTTAAAACCCTATAGAAATCTTATTTTTAGGCTACGTATTACCAAATTGGAGAAGTGAAAGGTCAATACGAGCAAAGAAGAGTTTGGAGGAGCGGAAACCAATACTGGCGACAAAGCAGTAAAAACCGTAGGCTTCCTCCATTTCAATTGGTGAGTAGTCTTTTCCTCTCTAATATACATCCCTTCTTTGCATGCTATTAGGGTTTATTAAATGTTATAGTTCTTGGTGCCAATGGGTTTTTGTCTATTAGTGATACAAAGTTATGATGGTTTGTGAAACAAGCATTGTTTCTTCTTGATGGTTAGCATTAAATATATTTTTTCAGTATTCATTGAGTTTTCAAGCAAAATAAAATGTGTGCTTAGTTAGTTGCTAATAATATATATCTCTTCTTTCATGTGAGCTGAAGCTGGTTTACTGCCTTTCTAATAGGAAAAATATTACCTTAAGAACGATGTGACATAATCTTCTAAGATCTGCAAGATAACCTTGTAGGTGTAACTTACAAGTCCATTTTGTCATTCATGCAAACCAATAAAAAATGTATTAATCAATGAGGTCCTTTAATGGGAAATACTTTAAAATCATCTGTAGCTATACATTTTTTTCTTGAGCACAAAATGCTTCAAGATTAGGACAAACAAAGCATTTAATGAATCTACATCTCAATAAGCATACTGAACCCTGATTTAGTGTTTTACTTTTCATGGTGAAATGGAAATGTTTTCTATGGCGTGTTTCTGTTATAAAAAGGAACGAGCTTTATTTTCCAATATTCTATAGTACTACTAGCTTTTACTACAGTTTTACCTTGAAAGCATGATAAATCATGTCTCCTTTTAGGTGATCCTGTTTGTGATGCACTAAATTTATTCGGTAATCTTCCTCATGGCAAGGGTATAGGGTTTTATTACTAAATAGAAATTTGAACATGAAAAGTAATTTGTTTTTATCCTTTGAAGAAAGATATTTGGCAATGACAATTCTTCATGACCTAAAATGACAAACCCATGTCTTCTTTAAGCTTGAAGGTACCTTGGAATTTGAATCCATGGCTTATTTGCTAAATGTGTTTTGTGATAATCGAACACTCCAAAGGATTTCTTGAACTTGTTTGGGTTAGTTGTTGAGATACTTTGCTAACTGACATGACTTTAATTACAGATTTTTTTATTGAAAGCTCTTCAATAATAGAGAATTTCCTTTGAAATATGTTTATATGTTACATATCTGGAGTAGGGAGGGCTTGAACATCATTAAAATTATTTTGGTTAGAAGATCTTCTATCGTTTAGACCCTTTATAACATATATTGATGTTCAGTGTTTTTCATAAAAGAACATTTGTTTGTGGAATACTATCAAACATCTTATGCACTTTCTTTTGCCTGGCAAAGGTTTTGAAATTTTAACTTTTCAAAAGATCCATTTTCTGGATATCCCTGAGTTGGAAAAGGTTACTAAATTTGGCCTTCATCCTGTATAAGCCTTCAATAAATAGAGTGCCTACCCAAACTTAAAATGTTAATTTAATATGATACGACTGTAGAAGAGAGTCAAGTGACTTCCAATTGTTTTATAATATCCATCCTAACTAACATTTATGACATAAATTTTCATCATCATATACAATACCTCAAGGGAGCGCCTAATGAATATCAAACAACAAAAGAATAAAAAAAAGATATATAGAACAAAAATGTAAATGTATGCTATAGATGGTGTCAGCAAGAGTCAAGTGACTTCTAATTGTCTTCTTTCACATAAGAATTTTTGTCTGGAAAAGTTTCCTCAAGTTGTGAGGATATCTTATGCTATTCTAGATTTTCTTATCATACATACTATTATTGGATTTCTATGTTAGAATTTGGTATTAAAGGTTGCTTTATTGAATGATATCTATTTGTAATTTTTTTTTTAATTTATTTAATCAAAAAAGCACTTTGTATAGGAAACTCCAATGTTGTACAAACATCTACCAATGTAGTATTAGATGTATACATGATTTAATTAGAAAGCTCTCTCATCATACTTTACAGTTTGATCGGTCAAGTATTCCCATTTCTTATTTCTAGAATGTCTTATGTTTGATGCACCTACTTTATCTGCTCCAAAATGTCTAGTGAACAGTTCTTAATCTCATGCAGCTTGCTGCAAGTTCATTCTTGATGTTAAAAAGCCTTCTTTCACAGCTCCCTGTCAAAGTGTTTAAGCTCATTATTGTCATTTTACTTCTAAAATTTTTAGTGCTTTAATCTATTTGCTCCAACCTTAATTGACAATAATTCTCTTATTTGCATAAAAGACAAATGTTTGAATTGTGTAAGGCCAAATTCAACTATTTTTCCAGCATCTTGCCTGCTTGTGCCAAGCTAGACATCTATCAAATGAACTATGGAACTCATAGGTGTAAAGCCAAATCCATAGCCCTTGCCAACATCCTTTGCTTCCTATGCTAAAACAAGGCCTTTGGAATAGGTTATGGAATTTTATCACAACATAATGAAAGGAATATTCTTTTCAAATACCATAGTTCAAATGCTTTGATAGAAATGTATGCAAAATGTGGAGGCATAGACACAACAATGAACTGTTTGACATAATGCCTCAAAAATATGCGGTCTCCTCGAATTCCATAATTGTAGGATATGCACAAAATGGACTTTTTAGTATTAGCTTGTATATATTGCCAATAAGTCATAGTAATTTTGAGGGTTCATAAGTATAAACTTGAGGTCTTAATTCCTTTATACTCCATTTATGGTAGGATCATATTGTGATCCACAATCCTTGCCTCAACTTTAGTTTTATTTCTCCCATTCTACATTAAAGATTATCTGCAACATTTTGATCATTGTGCTTTATTCTATTTGCTCCTAACACAACATATGACAATTTGTTCTTGGGCATTCATTGAAGGTCCAATTTCATGATCTTGGGATGTGTCTCATATTATCTTGCATCTACCGATCTGATGATTTGATTGCTTAAGGTGTATCTTAGTTGCTTTTCTTGGGTTTTGATCAACACTTTGCTGGATAATGTTGTTAAATGGAAGAATGCTTATGTTTGGGACATTGCTTGACTTTTCTCATCAGTATATGAGGCTCAATCTTAAAATTTATTCTGATATTTCTTCTCATGCTATATTTCCATAACTTAGATGAACATTATTGGGTATTTTGTTTCACTATGCCTTCTAATTGTTGATTCATTGTTGAACAATTTTAAAATTTGGAAGGGCCTTTCAACTAGATTGTCTCTTATCATTTCATACCTAATTTTCTTATGTATTTCATAACTACCATTTGTGGCTTGAAATGCATTTCCTTCTTGTTATGGTTGTACTTTTTCCTTCTTTATTATGTTTCTATAGGTTGTTGTGCTCACATTCACTTTTCATTAAGTTTATTGAGTTTGAAAAAACCTTTTCTTCAAACTTTAATTGTTACTTAGTTAACTTTCTATTGCCACCCTCAAGCTACATACCACAAATTCCATCCGTACAGCTTCTTGCTTGTAGATAAAATGAAATAGTATAATTTGTTTATTGTCTTAAAAGTAGTTCAATAAGACTATAATGTTGTTGCTTGTTTTTTAGCACATTTTTGCTTTTCTATTGCACATGTATTACAAGTAATTGCTATTGGGAACTTTTATCTCTACTATTTTTCTGATAGTTTTCTAACATTATTAATTACTGTTTAATCTATAGCAGCTGCAGTTGAAGCTATAAATGCAATGGTTGCCAGAGCTATTTTCAGAGTGGCTCACAACTTCCTGCATCCACGGCTAACACATGAATCTCAAAAGCCACACTAAAGAAGTTTATGGAGAGATTATATGCACAAACTTGATGCTCACAACTGTATTATTTCAGTTACCATTTATTGTTGTTTTAAGAAAATCTATACACTCTAAGTTGCTTGATATTGCACTTTAATAACACTCATTTAATCTAAGTTATTTTTCATTGCTATTTCAATAGCACTCATTTAATCTTAATTACTTTTTATAATATAATTACTGTTTATTATCGTTTTAATAGCACTCATATAATCTCACTTACTTTATATTGTTGTTTTAATAGCATCTGTATCATCTATATTTATGTTTCCTGCTACTTGATATCACTCATAATCTAAATTATTGTTTATGGCTATTCTAATATCATTATAATATCTAAATTACTCTTTATTGATGTTTTAAGGGCACCTTTATAATCTAAATTACTATTTTCTGTTCTTGGTGCTTCTACTTTTCAGATCAACTATTGAAATTCAAGGGATTGCCATGAAACAAACCATATATTATTTATTATTTAATGTATAACAACTATAGCTGAACCTATAAATGCAATGGTTGCCAAAGCTATTTTCAAAGATTGAACTGTTAAAGGCTAATTTTGGGATATTTAATGTCTACCATCTTTAGCTTAAGCTATAAATGCAATGGTTGCCAAAGCTATTTTCATCTTCATATGTTAAACTGAATACATTCTTAGCTACTTGTACTTTCAAGGGATCATCTTCATATGTTAATACATTCTTCTTTACAAACCTTATTGAATTCTACACTAAATATTTCCTCACACATTTTTACTTTCTTTTCTCAACTCACTCGAGAGTTCTCCCTCTTTCTAATTATCAAACTCAACACAAAGTTCACAATATTTTCTTCGGCATACCCATTGCACCCCAAAGGTTCGATTGCAGTTGTTATCCACTATTATTTCATCAAGAGACGGGATGTCACCTATCAACAAGATTTTTCTATCATTTTATAGTCTGCAAATATTTTTAAATAATAATTAGATCGTCTTGGTATAAGATGTGAATCAGGGTAACATATTGTCTTCTACTTCTCCTTTACAAGTTGTAGAATGTGGGGAGGCAGGGCGGGGGTTTAAGTATTTTAGGATTTTCTTACCAATTTTGTTATACAATTTTGTAATGGTTAAGTTTGTATATTTATATTAATTTTTATTTAAATTTGGGTTCATTTTGATGGAATGTCTTAATAGGATTATATATTGGCATGTGGCATATTTTTGTGTTAAGTTTGTTTTCTTTTTCAATTATTTTCTATCCTCATTTATTCTTATTAACACACATTTGTATACTTGCAATTTTATCTTATCTTATGTAGATTTGTTTTGAGACATTCACCTCAATTATTAGCCTATACCTTCACATATCCATTATTGATTTTAAGATCTAAAGTTCTTCATCCTAGGTCAATTTCACAAAGTGTGATAATGATTATGTATGACATGAATTTAACCCAAGATTCAAATTATTGACTCCCTTCTTTTTTCACTAGCAAATAAGAGTTGGTTTGGTACACATTTGTATGATTATTCAATACATCTTAGTATTATTTAGCAAAATTATTTCAAGAGCATTAAACCACATCTTGGAATCATTAAGAAATCCTAGAACATTTGCACTTCAAGGAACATTTCATTTTGTAGCATTAAAGTGAATCAATATTTATATTAGAATCATCTAGGACCTTGTATGTTTGATCCAATTATATTTTATCACTTGAAAAGGGTCATAAAGCTAGTATAAATAAGGATTAGTTGAGGAAAATGTGAGCACTTGTAATCATACAACTTTCCTTGGGTATTTTTAAATACTATCAATCCTTACACTTCAATAGACAACAAAGAAAGGGGAGAACTAGGTTACAAAATTATATAGTTTGTTGGGCCGCCCCCCCTCTCTCTCTCCACTTATACATGTGCAGTACTCTTTCTTTCTTATCCATATTCTATATTACTCCACCTTAAACTTCTAGTGATTCCCCTCTTCTCCTTTCACATCTCTTCATAGTGATCCTCATCCTTAATCGAATAAATAATTCCCATATTGTCTTATCCCATGAAAATTCCTTCCTATATGTTGGTTTTACCTTATGCATCACCACAAATTATATGCACGCCCTTGCTCTTTCTTGGCATGAATTCTAGTTTTCTTTTAGATAACTCTTTAGCCTTAGATTGAATCTATCTTCTCATCATTCTCCTTCCATTGAGATTTATACATAGGCCCCACATAAAAGAACTTGTATGCCTCATTTTCCCCTTCTTGCCTAGAACTTATCTAAGTTTAATTCCTCACACTAGTGTATAAGGTTACCCTTACTTCTTCATCAACTTGCACTTCCTCACACTTATTTTTAAAATCTATAGAGTACAATTTAATGAAATTTCATAATTAATATGGGTCCCACACACGTGATGATATAGAAGAGAAGACGTGTTTCATATAAAAGGCATCAAATATTATTGATTTTATATTAGGACTATTTTTTCCTTTAAAATATCTATCATAAGACCCATTTCCAATGCCTAAAACCATAGTTTAACCCTCAAACGTATGAAGGAGATGTTGGGAATCATATATTATAATTTTCTTAAGATTTACCTCCATTTTTATATTGATATTTTGGCATGACAAGAGGGAAAGGTTTCTATTTTGACTATTGCAAAAGTCCAATTAGGATAAATGGGTTTAAATGCATCCATAATTTCATGATTTCATTCCATTTTCATAAAAGCAGTAGGTTGAAAAGAAAAAAACAAATGAATTTGATTAAGATTTAAGGATTTCACATGTTTGGTTTTGTTTCAAAAGTAAGGATGATGTTTCATGTTTCATAATTGAGGTTTGGTTGCCAATGACAACTCACTAAACCCTATTGTTAAACTTATTTAAAGGATGCTTTGATTAGGTTTAGTTGATTATATGTTTGATATATTATGATTTTACCTGTTGATCTAATGTTTATTTTATTGATGGTAAGGTTATTTCCAAGGCCATGCAAAGTTGGCAGTCCATAAAGTTCATGATCGAACCATGAAATTTATGGAATAGATATCATTTTAAAAGATCGTGATAGAAGAATTATGAGTCCATTGCAGGAGGAGGTCATTGAAAAAAGATTAGATGTTTGAAACCTCCATTACCACTAGGTCAAAAGAATAATAGTCATATGACACTCTCCTTAGACTATCAACCTTTCCTAGGAAGCATGAGATCATTTGGAAAGGAGGACCAAAGTTTGTTTCAATTGGCATACAAGAAGATATTAGTGAGGGTGTCTTAGATTTAATGGCCTTTGGCCACTCATCAAATTCCTTAATGGTTTATTGACTTCTTCCCTAAGACTATCCACTATCATACTTAGCCATGAAAATCATATGGATTTTTATCATACCATTTGGAACCCTAGTACTCATGAAATCACCATGAAAAAAGGTTTAAAATTTGCATTAAGGTTTATAGAAGATCACTAAAATAAGTAATGATTGATATATTCATGAAAAGTGAGATTTTTCATGATTTTAGGGTTGTCATAATCCACATAACAGTCCACTGTTACATTGGGCTAATCATAACATCCCACAAGATTATCGAATCCCAACAAATACATGTTAGAAAAATTAAAGATGTCAACTGCTTAGAGAAGTATACACAAAGATGTAGCTACGGGGAATCATTGTGTCCACAAAAATAATAAAAATAAGGGAAATATGATTGTTGTAGAGCCATAAACAGAGTTGTTATAATTTAGTCATAAATAAGACAACCTTAGGTTGGCCATGAGAAAATAAGAATCTAGGTGTTTTGAGGGATGGGATAACTTAAACTGGGTATCATAATTTTTTCCAAGCATAATAGGATGGTACTTATGGAGAACCAAAGAAAAAAATGAGAAAATGATTGTTGAAACAAAAGTTATTAAATTATAAAATTGTAAAGTGATTAGTTGAGAGTAGTGCAAATATGGCAAGAAGCATATTCTTTGTTTTGTGCATCCTAGGAAAAAAGTATTTACCCCAATATGTTTGTGTAGGTGTGTGAATGCTAGGAAAGTCATTTGTTCATTCCCTAGGCCACCCAGTTGTTCCAGAGTACACTATTTTGGTGCAGTCTCTTAAAAGCCCTAAGAGTAAAAATTGTCAAACTATGATGGAGTAGTTCTTGGAGCTCATGATACCTAAGAATGTTTCATCTAGACCTATAATTGAACATGGGATATCTCAATATTAACCTCTCTCAATTTTGGTCAACACAATATTGTTTGAGCATGCCAATAATGAATGCATTCTTGCAAATAGTGTTAGTTTTAAGAGCAAGGTAATCATGGCAACAAGCATGTTTTGCATTTTGTGCATCCTAGGGAAAAATTGACTGCTCCAACACATCTAAGTGGGTGGATGAATGCTAGGGGAGAACTTTTTTTATTCCCCTAGTCACCCAATCACTCCAAAGCACACTATTTTGGCATAGTCTCTTAAGAGCCCTAAGAGAAAAAAATATCCAAACTATGACAAACTAGTTCTTGGAATCAATGGCACCTATGAATTTTATTTTTTAACCTAAAAATAGACATTAGGGTCCCTCCATAATAAAATCTCATTTTTTTATCTCCAAACTATTTGATCATGGTGATGATGGATGATCTGATACAAAAAGAATCATTCACATTCAACATAACTTGTCGAGAGCCATATTTTGTGTTTCATGCATTGTAGAGAAAAAATGACCACATCAACATGTTTGGCTAGGTAGTTGAATGCTATTAAAGGCCTTTTTTCATTCCCTAAGTCACCTGATCATTTCAGGCTACACTATTCTGACAAAGTCTCTTAAGAGATCTAAGTACAAAAACTTAGAAAACTATGATAGATCGGTTCTCAAAATCTATGGCACCTATGAATGTTTCATTTGAACCTACTAGTGCATGTAGGGTCCCTCTAAAAGGAATTTGAGTGAGCAGAAATAGCTTCCTCCACTAATCTAAGCAGAGGAGAATTACAAAAGTTTCATTTTAACACCTTATGTTGTTACAATATAAGATACACAGAGAATACTGGAAACAAAACAATAAGTACACAAATGCAATAACAACAGATATATGTAGGGAAAACCCTTTCGGGTAAAAAACCCCACCCTCCAAAAGCACAATACTTTCTCTATTACTTCAAAAAATGAATACAAGATATCACCAAGTACAAAGCTTCTTCAACAAGTGCTTCAACATGAACACTTGTTCTGGAGTGATACTAGTAGCATTTCGTTACTTGCAAACAAACTATGCATTCTACAACTCAAGGCACTCAATAAATAGAGTGTTACAAGCTTCAAGAAGCATCTAGAAGGTGAGGGGAATCCAAATCCACATGGCACAATATTCAACGCCTTAGAAATGCGTTTGGACACATGTGCATCATTCCTTTACACCCCTAACAAGTGTCTAACATGCAAATATTCTTCTTCCAAACTTGGGTACCTAGAATATGCTAAAAATAGCTTATAAATGATGCCTTACAACTATCATAGAATATGTCATAAATCTGCCATAGAATCTTTCATAGGATCCATAAGAGAATCTGTCATAACTAGCTAAAAATAGTCGATTCTCTTACATCTTGTCATAACCCATCTTGGGTGCCAACTTTCTCCATGTATTCAAAGATGCCTTATGATGCGTCATAGAATCTATCATATGCCATAGATTCCAAAGTGGGATGCCTAAGCCCACATGGGATGATTATGTGTCATCTAGTCACCTCTAATGGGGATGCCACCTAGCCAGTGGGTCCCAATTAATGACATGACACCATAGACAATTAAATAATACAAATAAATGCATTAATACATGAAATTAAATTAATGTTCAGACTCTAAGGTTGAGATACCTCAATCCCAACATTCTCCCACTTATCAAAGACTTGCCAAGAGTCATATAGAATCATCTACTCAGGGCCCCAAGGCCCATGGAATCAGAACACCATCTGAACTTCTTTGTGCTCATTGGTTTTGTCAGTGCATTGGCAACATTCACCAAAGTGTCAACATTTTCCAGGTTCACCTTTCCATCTCTACCATATCATGAAAAAAATGATATTGAACGTAGATGTGCTTTGTTTTGGCATGAAAGGTAGGATTCTTTGCTAAAAAAATTGCACTTTGATTGTCACAACAAACAATAATTTTTCCTACATCTAAACCAATATCAAAACACAACTTCTTAAGCCAAATGACTTCCTTTACGTGCATGAGTGGTCAGCCATATACTCAACTCCTCTGGCCGTGTTTCCACCGCCTCATCTAACCTGATAGCACCACCTCAAACATCATAAACACATAACCAAACATAACTTTAAGAAACCAACCTAAAAGGATATAAAATCATGCTAAGTCTTTCATTTTTGGAAAAAAATATTAATTTCTATTGGAAAATCTTTCCTTTTTTTGATAAAAATATTAATTATTGGCAATTTTTTTACATCATTAAATTTTTGTAGAAAATATTGGCAAATCTTGAAAAATAATACTAAAATACATTAATTATGATGGCGAATCTTTCCAATCTAAAAATAATAATTCTTATGGAAAAGTAGGGGCCCTAGGGTGGAAATTATCGATGGGTTTAAGGGGTAGACTATAATATTTTCTCACCACCATTGATTTAAAATATAATCTAATGACCCTCATTGAATTTTGTGAGTAAAATGTACCTGCAATCTGTAATGATTATGGGGCTCGAAATTGTTTTCAGATTGTTGATCTAACGACCCTCATTGTATTTTGTGAGGTATAATGTACTTACAATTTGCAATGATCATGGGGCCCAAATTTTCTTTTGGATCATTGATCTCTAAGATTAATGTTCCAAAAATAATTTCAGGCCCCGTGAACATTACAAATTGTGGGTACATTTTACCTCACAAAATACAATGAGGGCCATTAGATTATAGTGTAAATCAATGTTGGAAATTAAAGATTGGAAATATGGCCCTAAAGAAAATAATAATTATGATATACTATTGGTGAATTAATATAGATTTATACTATAACTTATAAAATTTAGGTGAATCTAATCAAATCATGTATCGAATATTATGGAAAATTTTTTAGTTAAATTTTTTAATAAAATAAATTCTTTGGCGATTTAAATAAAATATAATAAAATTTTGTAAAAATGTGGTGATTCAAGTCATGTTACAACTAGAAATATTAGCCAATTTTGGTTTTCCAAATTTCAACTATTAGCCAATTGGCGAATATTAGCCACTAAAAAAATCACTGCACATAACCACTGGTGGATCTTCTA
>VDFB02210220.1:0-11938 GCA_007258455.2 Sequoia sempervirens
TGGTAGCTTTCAAGTTAACTATATAGGGTTTAGCAATAAAATCTTGCATGCTTGCAAGATTGTAGTTGACTCAAGGTGATTTTAGGGTTCCTACACCTTGATGTATATAAATAAGAGCTTTGCTCATTTGCTTAATTAACTTTTGCTTGAGAGAGAAATATATGTTGCGCCTACCTTGCCCTTAATATTGCTCTTTTGGTATTTGTTCATGTGTCTTCGCTATTACGATTAATTGTTATGCCACATAGGGTTTCATGCAATTGTAATGGCGAATTCTTTCTGTTTTGTGCATCTTTACCATTATGATCAATTGTTATGCCACATAGGGTTTCAAGAGGTTGTGATGATAAATCTGTTTTGTGTATCTTTACCATTGTGATCAATTGTTATGCCACATAGGGTTTCAAGAGATTGTGATGATAAATCTGTCTTGCGAATCTTTTATCATTATAATCGAGTGTTATGCCACATAGGGTTTCGTGAGATTGTGATGATAAATTCGTGTTGTGAAGTCTTTACTATTTTGATCAAGTGTTATGCCACATAGGGTTTCATAAGATTGTCATGGTAAATCCTTCCCTTAGTTTAGATAAATCTGTTTTGTGAATCTTTTATCATTTTAATCGAGTGTTATGCCACATAGGGTTTCATAAGATTGTGATGATAAATCTGTTTTGCGAGTCTTTACTATTATGATCAAATGTTATGCCACATAGGGTTTCATAAGATTGTCATAGTAATTTCTTAAATCTGTTTTGTGCCCAATAAACTTGTCTAGATTGAGCTGATAGATGCGCCACCTTGCCTTCAAGTAGAGAATCTATACACGTTTATCGTCTAATAGTCAAACCCTGCTCCATTTCCTCATGCTCTGTTTTCTTGAGGAAATTGGATAGATTTAAAGTAGATAGCTTAGTTGTAGTTAATGATCTGCGAAACCAGAAAATCCTTAAACATAGCGTTCTTGGTTTTCTTAACCTTGTGCCTCTTCCACTGAGAACAAAAAGATAGGACTTAGATTACTTTTCTTTTCCATGCATTCCAGCACGAGGGAGCTTCCCTCCTAATTTGAAGAGCACCATTATGAGTGTACATAGCTGTCCCACAAACCTGCACTCGGAGGTGTTAGATTTTACGCCAACATTATTATTCAAGTAAATTTTCCTTGATTTTGTGTATAAGTGGATGATGGAGTTAAAAATATTGATGGACTTTGAGTTGAGAATTTGAGAGATTATAGGTAGTAGGTACAAGTTTCAATGGAAAATCAAAGCACGAGGAACATTCCCTTTCAATGGGATGATTGCTGCTGAAATCTATCTAGATCGTTAAAAAGAAAATATATGAGGCTTGCTTCAAGAGGGATTAAGATAAGCCCACAAGACTAGGGCATGACTTATCTCAAGGCATGTATTAGCTTGCCTAATACCTATTTAACATGCATGGAATGCTACACTATATATTTCTAAAGCATTCATGTACTGCTATTGTACTCCTTGCAGGTCTTCTGAATATCCATGTACATGACAATCCTAAATGGAATGTAGTTCTCGAACAAGTGCAGGGCATGCATTTAAACAGTGAGTTTCACCAATTAACAAAGCATTAAGCCTATAGAATATATATGAAATTTAAATATAACCAAAACAATCCTTCATTTTGATATATAAAATACTACTGAAGTTCATTTTTTTTCAGCACTACAAGCTGCTTTTTATCTTTTTGATAGGAACCATTCTACTTCTGGTTCCACAATGCCTATATACTATTATGTATATGCTTATGCTTCCCTTTTAATTATACAATTGTCACTAACCTACATGTTTTTCATTAAAACTTGATGGCTAGTGTCAAATTGAAGCTCCAAATTATCACACTTTTTTAGCATCTGAAAAGGAAATTTATCCCAACCTAACCTTGATAATCTAAACAACTACCTTGGTATTATTGTTGACAATTGAAATGTTAAAATTCTTTTGAATAGTCAAGATCACAAGAATTCAATGAAAACAAACCTTTTTAGGTTGATGTCAAGCCAATAGAGTTCCATTTCAGTTTAGTCTAGCTTTCTATATTTACTTTTGGCAAGTACTCTTATAAGGTTTAGATATGTTAAAAAATATGATAGAAGCCTTACTTAGTATTTATGATATTGTCTACTATTTCCCACTAAATTGTGTCTTTGGATTTATATACATGGAAAGCATTACTATGAGCCCAAGGCAAATGACAGTAGTGTGAAATATAGAGAAAAAAACAGCACATCTATTAACCATTCCATGTTAATTTCCTTAACATCCAATGTAGAAGCATACCAAAGAACACGTCTCTATTTTAATATCCTTAACATCTATTAGAAATATACGTCCATTCAAGGTCACCCACCTATGATTTTCCTCGACATCATGATGAATCTAGCGAATCTTTGATGGTGAACCATGTCCCAGTGGCCAATGCTTGGTTTTGTGCTAAAAATTAACGAAAACCCATTTAAATAGCAATTTCGCATGGTTAGGGTTTCACGATGGGTTGGTTGGGCAATTTTTTCATGATTTTTATGTGATTTTTTTTGCGATTTAAATCCTTAAAAATCTTTGAACATTGTTGAAAATCATGGCTGATTACATCGGGACTTTTGGGGGAAAAAATAATTTCGGCTGAAGATTTTTTAAGGAATTTTGCTTCTATGCGATATACCACTTGAAAAAGAATATGAATCCATTATCATTTTCAGACGTAACCAGGCCTCCTGCTTGAACTAATGGACTGATAACCTTTGAAAATGTTGGCATCTGGGTGGTTACCACAAGATTTAGTAAATATTTAAAGATAATTTCCATACCTTCTGTGGGATTGTTATTCCTGCTTTAATCCCTAATCCTATTATTGATTCTTCACCGAAGTACTGTTGCAAGCTACTGTCCATTGTTACCAAACACCAATTTGGTCAAATTGTATCACATCCAGGTTTTTTCTCTGATTGAAACTACTATAGCAAGGACTAAATCCATCTGCCTTGACATCTTGAAACTGGTGGATGAAACAAAATGGGGTTAGTGATGAAAAATATGCAAATGACCAAAATAGTATTGTCACGAAATAATGCTTAAAACCTTCTGGGATTGCAATTTTTAAATCTAAACTAAGATTAGTGCAAATGAATTTTCTTGTTTCAGATTTATAGTTACAAATAGCAAGCCTTGTTTTAATGTCTTTGACTGTTTTCTTTGTTTGTTTGGACTACCATTCTAGAACAAAGCTTTGATGGCACCAGTTTCTTACAGGTAGCAAACAGTCCATTACAGCCCACCATGGAGAATGGTTCGAAGCGGATACACGCTCAAGGATCATTATGTTTGACATCAGTTCAGTTCATAATGAGAGCCATCGTACCAGATCTTCAGCTTCAATTCTGTCTCGTAGCATACGAGTTCCAGGCCGCCCTAGCTATGAACATGAAGGTCTTGTATCCTGGCCTGAGAAATCATATATGTCAGGGAAGCCTGAACAGAATACAGTTACAAGATATGCTTCAGATCCTGGATATACACCACTGTCCCAAAAGGCAATGGAGCTGAGTATGTTTGGTAGTATGGTAAGTCTCCTACAACTTGAAATTTAAATGGAAATATTGACCTTGAGGTTTGCAACAAGGAAAATTTTAAAGAGCAGTAATTTTCTCCGAGATGGTGAATCTTTCATGTAATATGGCACAAATATTTTGTTATATGATAATAATTGGGAAATAAAATGGCAATTGCTACGGCTACATGGAAATTTTGGCAAATATGGTAAAAATTATACAACTATTTGTATTAAAGCTTGGCTAATGTTTTAGGGAAATTTTACCAACATAATTTTTTAATGAGTTGTAGAGAACTATCAATTCTTCATAAGGAGAAGCTTGTGTGTACATTGAAAAAAAAGTGTTCATTGATAAACCACATCAAGTGATTTCTTAGTTTTTAGTTTTTCATTTTTCATTAAATAAAGTTTCTTGACTTGGATAGGTAACTGGGAAGAAGTATGGGAGAGGAGGAAAGTTTTTGAGGGTGCCATGGGGCACAGGACTACGAAGCAGCAAGTCATACCCGTCAGTTAAATCCCAAATCAGAAAGTTCTTTTCTTCAACTGCACTACTCTCTGTTCAGTCACAAGACTCACAACAAAGGCCTGCAATGCGAAGAAGGTTGAAAAGCGAAGGTAATATCCATAGCACTAGTGCTGGCCCCTCAGATATACCACCTCACCTGGGAGCTGTTATGAGAAGGCCAGCGGATGATTCAAGTGAAGGATCAGATGCAGAAGACGAATACATTGTGCGGATCGACTCACCAAGTAACCTTTTCCATAATCAGGTCTCCCATTAGATTAGTTTGTACCATATATGTGACTTAGTTCCTGTTACAGTGGGTTGGCATTGGAGACTTGACCTTCACCAGCCCCCAAAAAATTAAGATTTCATGTATATTGAATAAAAGTAGCTATTCAGCAACCTTTAAGAATAATAAGAAGATGGTATGGCGTAGCATATGAGCCTCGATCCTCACTAGCTCAAGTTGAAAATCAATAAATCTTGTTCTTGTATGTTTGTTAGTTGGGAACCTGCATGCATAATATAGAGATGCGTAGACAATTGTTAGGCACGCAGCAAAATAGAAATGTTTCCAGCTTGTTCATGTTGAAGGAATAATCCATTAAGGGGTGTATTGTGCTGCCCACATTTCTTGCTGTTTCGGGCAGATTTGTATCTCTAGAAAATCAGATGTCTTGGTTTAGAAAGTTGTTCATGTATTTACAAAATTGAACAAAGTGACAGGTGCAGATCATCGAGAATGAATCTCTATACAGATGGTCTTTTAAATTCTAATTGTTTATCATATCCAATGTCTTATTTAAATTTATGACTAATAGATTGCATCAGGATGAGAGAAGAGGTCTAATGAAGATTTTAATTCCTGAAATTTGGAAATTGATCTTTTAAGATTAAAGGTAGAATTGATATCATCATTTGGCTAATTACAAAATATATTTCAACAAAAACATTTAAAACAAAAACGGAACTTATTGTAAAATTAGTATATACAAAATTGAGGTCTTCTTTGGAAACAAATGATACTGAATCATAAAGTAGATTACATAATCATTATGCAATTAAAAAGATTTGATTATAAATGTATATAATAAAAAATGTCTCATTGCATTTTTCATTTCAAATTCCTTGCTCGAGAGCCTCTTCTTGGGCAGTCTACTATTGGAGCCTCACTCCTCTGTGCTATTCTTCTACCGAGTTAATAAGTTGTGTTTATGGGCATGCTAATGCTATTACTTAATATTTACAACTCATTATTTAGATTATTTGTAATAATTGAGTACTCTTATTTTTGGTATGTTAAAGGCCGTCCAACATAATTTTTTTATCTTTGAATCAATTAAATTTTCTGTTAGGTATAAACATGAAACAAAAAGGACTTCATATCCATTTAAAATTCATTCTTTCGTGAACTTGCAAGTTTAGGAATAATACCATGTAGAGTCCTCCGTCAAATTGCAATTGATGAGGTGAGAAGACCTCACTTCCAATCTTCCTCATGGCTTCTACAGATGTTTTCTTCCTCCGATTAAACATCGCATGTACAGCTTGATTAATTGCAGTATGAAGACCTATCAAGCAATGAATGGTATGCATGTAATGGTATGATGCTCTCTGTAAATTACCTCAATATAAACCAATATTGAGAGGATAAGGCAAGCATGATTTACAAATAAATTATGACCCTTTTGTAACAATGAAATTTTACATAGCTTTAAGATTAGAGAAACAAGTTCAATGTTTGCAGCATTTCAGAACTTACCAAATTGGCTGACGATACAATCCAAATAAGTTAAGCTCCATCTGTAATGGGCATATTTTACCATACGTTTACAGTTGATTGAAGATGTTATTAATCCTACAACCTAATACTGGGGTTCCTTGTCTTTTGAAATACTAAATTTCTCCCACATGCCTAAGCTTCATTCAATCTACATGTTTTTCTGTTCTGATCGTATTGAGCATCCCTTGGGTTTGTGAAACACTTTCCGACCATTGAATTGTAAGATATTTATACACAGCAATTGACTCTTTCAGTATGGCAAGACAACTAGATGTGCTTATATATATAGCAACATGTAGTATTGAAATATAGTAAAGACAAAAACCAAGTCTTTTGATGGATATTCATACGATCATCAACTTTCCTTAGAACCGTGAACAGTACCGTACATACAAGGCTTGACCGTCTTCACGTAATGACATGCAACTAATATGCCAATTGTCTCTATACTTATAAAACCATCAAACATGAATGGCTCATAGAACTACCGATTCGTCTCAGAGGTTGACCAATTATTATGCCTAAATAAGTGATTTTGTTAATTATAAAATTAATTTTTTTTCAAAGATTACCCAACCGTACATAGAATGACTGGTTCTCTACGGCTCTGTATAATATATTTAATGAATGGTTTACCTTCATACAAGAGAATGTATGCAAATTAGACCTTCACACGATGCTAGTTCTTTTCAAAGAGCAATCGTGTTTCTTCACTTTTTTTTTTTTATATAGTTATGATGTACAAAAGATGATTGTTTTTTAAAAATTGTCTTCAAATCTTTTATCACCTTTTTTCGGTATCACAATATCTTTTAATTCCACTATGAACGCATGCCAACCAATAAATGATATGGATGTTTAGGAATAATACCATGTAGACTCCCTTGATAGATGGCAATTTTAGAGTAGAAAAGTGCATGTTCTTTTAGTACTTTTTCACTCTAATTTTCTGTTGTCTTGGGTTAATGTTTTGGATGTACAATTCTAATGAATGATTTGATTATTCTATTACCTTCAATGGCAAAGTCTTGATTTATCACTTTTGTCTTATTTTTCTATTCAAAACTTTGTTGACCATGTTTCCAACAACTTATTAATCATAAACAAAATTGCAAGACATGATCACTATTGGAATTTTATCATCCTATTTCAAAATCTATGCTTTTGTGTTTCAAGGCCAACATTTGCAGGATCTTATCATTACCTTTTGACGTGGGTGCCAAAATTTGAATGTCATGTGTCTAGGGTTGTGGATTTAAAGGCATCATGGAATGATCACCAACATGCTCCAAAAAGAAACAATTCCTCCTTTGCAAGTACATTAGGTGCACCGAACATCCATTGTCATACATTAGCGAACAATCAAACATTCTCAATTGACATCCATTGTTAAGGACACATTCAAGGCATATGTTGACATAAAGTTTAATTCGGTTAAGATTAACAATCAATGATTGATCTAGTGGTGTTATTGTCTACTCAACTCTTACATTTTATTGTTAACTTAGTTTTGGGGTTTGACCAAGGCTTAAAAGGGGAAGTCAGTACACTAGCACACCCTAGCTTGGAAAACTCCACAATGCTCCTTAGCAAATCCAAAGTTCCCCTTACTTTAAATAGCATCAAACAAGCATTTTATAGGTACTAAAGGCCCTCTTTTGCTTAGGATAAAATCATAGGTTTTTAGTACAAAATCATAGGCTTCCAAATAGGATCATAGTTTTCGAAAGGCATCCTTACTAGTGTATATCCCAAATACTCATACTCAAAATTTAGTTGTCTCAAGTAAGTTTCATTCTAGGGTTTGAAACTTTAATTGTTTTGTATTTCAATTTCAACACGTGTATTTACAATTGGTTTTGAATATATTTAATTTGAAAAAGATCTAGTTTCTCTCATGGAAAGCAAGAACACTTTTTGTTATAGGTCCTAAATTAGATGGTATATGACATCAAAAGTTGATTCTGATAGTATATTTGGATTCCTCTCAAAAAAATTGTGTAGTTTTTTAATATGACACTTTGTTCAAGTTTGTATGCAAAAGTTAGAGCTCCTAGAGGGTTGTAGAGAAAAAAGTATCAATAGTGGTGATTTTGAAACCTTTAAGGTAGTTTAGAAAATGGTAGTGGCAATTTTGAAATAGTTGGGGTGGTTTAAATCTGCCTTTCTACTAAAACTGACAATTTTAGTAGAGTTTAGAAAAATTCCATGTGATGTCCTAGTTTTGATTGTCTCTTCAATTTCTTCATTGCTTATAGCTTTCATGGGTTTGTTAATGTTTGCATGTGTGTGTGTGGGGGGGGGGGTTGTGTCTGTGTGTGTGTGTGCATCATAAGCTTGAATTGACCATGTTTGGATTGAACCGAGACATGTAACTCGAGTATTGGGAATTTGTGAGAGTTTATCTTATGTTCTTGACTATTTAAGGTAGAGAGTTCATTGAGAGAATTTGTAATTGGTCATGAAGAGTGTATCATGGTGTTGGGATCTCTTAAGGTCTATGAGATAAAGATCAATTGTAATTGCCATATGGAATACTTAAGTGAGTGTGACTCAATTTTCTAGAGTTTTTACCCACGAAGGGTTTCTCTAAGATATGTTAATGGATTATATAAATTGGTGACTAGTGTAAAAGTATTCTTCCTTCTTTATGGATCATTCTTACTCCTATGATTTTGAAATACCAAATTCTCATATGCGATAGCTTCTTCCATATACATGTCTTTCAATTTTGCATAATGAATTCCTATTGAGCATTTTTTAAGTTTGTGAAACACTTGGAAACTATTGCATTGAATGGTAACTAAGTCTTTTTACATAGCAATTGATTTTTTGAATACAATAGGTAACTGGATACAGTAAAATTATTAATCATATAAAAGAAGCATGTGGAATGGAATTGTGCACTCTAAATGGAAAGCATAACAACATCAAATTGAGAAGTAAAGATAATTGTGTTGAGCATTTAATTTTTAATCAACATTAAAGATAAATGTGAGGTGAGTTATAAAATAATCAAATTACATTATCTTCCAAAATATTAATGATAACATCCATAAACATAAAAAAAATATATATAAACATCGAAGTTTTCAAGTTTGTCAAATAAAACCAACACTAAAAGAAACCATTTAAGCCATGCGGTTACCAACCCATACTGTGACAAAGAAGGATCATTTGATTTATACCCCTAGTCACTTCCTTTGATAGGATCTTCTATACCACTTATGGGCCCTCCAAACAAGTTTGTGTTGTTTGTCTACTTCCTTTCGAATCAGCAAAATTAATAGTCAATCTTAAAAATTTGTCATGTACTTGAGCCATCTAGTCATGAGGACTAGTGCTACCATGGTCAAGCATGCCACACCACCTTTACCACTACACCAGGAAGAGGGTGTTTAGGATTATGGCAATAATTTTGGGTAGCTATTTAAGAAGTCATGTTGTACTCTCTCTCCATAGCCACTTTCCCCTAAGAGAGCTTGATGATGGGTGGAATAATCAAGTATAATGGTAACAATTCAACGTAGACAAATGAGTTTTTTTAAACCTAACTTGTGGTTTTTTGTAAATTGGAGAAACAAGTCATTGTCAAAGTAGAGGACTATAAATTCTAGCTAGAATTTAATGTTTCAATTTGGAAACAAACATTGGAGGAAAAAAATATCCATGATATATTACTCTAGAATGTAGAGTTGAATCAAGCCGGTATTGGCATGGTGTGATGTTTTATAGGTGGCATTGTTGTTCTTGCCACCAAGGTTCAAACCCTGTTGGGGTGGTATTGTTGAATGGTTGTATCTGGTTCATAGCTCCGGTCAAAAGCGTTTATCCCTTGAATAAAAAAAAATGTAGAGTTGAATCAAACCATTATGAAAGATGCAAAGAAGATTTCTAAAATCCTATCTTAAAATTCCTAATTTATATTACCCCCAAAAATAGAAAGGATGTTGGTATCTAATATATGAAATTCTCAAAAGAGAAATGTGAAAGATCTTTAGTAAATAAATCTTAAAAATTTAAAATTCTCTCTAAATTTTACTAGATAAAAATATTTTTTAAAATATAAAAAGTAAATCTAAAGATAATAAGTTTGTCTCATTTTCTTTGTAGTTGTAATAGACAATTTTTTTGTTGATTGGTGTTGGCAACACCCCTATACCTAAGGTTTTTGTTGCATTCTTTTGGCCCTAGCATTGGTGGTGCGAAATGATTCTTATGCAAAAATTGTGCGGTCTAGTATCCTTGATGGTGGCTATTGCCTTCCATTAGGTTTTTCTCACCCCTCCTAGTGAAGTAAACTCTTTTCTTACTCCTTCCTCCATGGTTATTATCTGTGGGAAAGAGTTGTTAGATAATGAAGAACACATTAAATGTCATACTCTCATTTACAGATTTAATGGTTTTTGGCCTTCCCTTTCCAATTTGAACAAATGTGCTTTGGATACTTGGAGACCCCTCACTAAGGGCGGGATTGAACTCTATCCCCATGCTAGGGTTTTTTGTGGCATCCTTCCAATCAGGTGATGATAGGATGTGGGTGTCGAATGGTGGGGTTTGGATGTGGGGAAAGCATTCTCTCTCTCTTAAACCTTGGTTTTTTGTCTTCAACCCATTTACATAATCCTTAAGTTTTTTGCCTATTTGGGTCAGACTTCCTAATCTTTCTCTCCAATTTTGGGAAGTATCTTGGTTTGAATATACCAGTAATGCTCTTGATCATTTTTTATAGGAAGATGCTAAAACGGTGATGCAGAAGGACTCTCACCTCTCAAACTCACAATTTCTAATCACATACAAACATATACTCATTACCTATTAAATTAAAAACTTTATGAAAACTACAGCAAGACACAAGTTTATGTATTCAACTTTAATGAACATTTTCATCAAAACTAATTTTGCAATTCAATTATTACAATTTTTGGCCTTCGCTGGCCTCAAACTCCAAATGACCTTCAATTTGCTTTGTTCTTGGTTCTGGAACAACCACCATCTCTTCTTTTTTCACACCTCCCTTTCAGACTTACATGACCAATCCTCTTTCAATCTACATTCTTTTATTTATACATACACCATATAAACTTTTCCCTTTCCTTATTCCAACGTAGCCTTCACCTTTTGGCTTCCGCACAACTCCTCTAAATGCTCTATATTTAATTTTGCAACTACAAGTTTTAATATGTATGTAAATCTCACACTATGCTTAGCCCCCTCTTACTTTTCTCTCAACTCATTTTAGTGTTTGTATTTTTTAAAATACAACCTCTTTTATCTTGCATGCCCTTGCATAATATTCGCAACCTTACCTTATTCTTCACTATTTCAAATTGGTAGCCCCCTTCTAATCTGTGCGCAACCCTCTACATTTGTTTGAAATCTATATCTTTTAGAATGAAGTCTCTTCCTTTCCAAGGCCATGACTATTCACTTGCTTTTCTAATTTTTTTAGTTATGCCCCTTCGTTTCATATTGATGTTGTTCACAAGTCTTAAATTCCTTCACATGGGCACTGCAATGATTCATCTTCAACATTGATTGCTTTTCCTTCTAGAGCGCACCTCCTCAGATTTCCCTCTAGTTGCATGGAAATTCATCTCTTGAATTTTACGATGCAGATGTTTCGTATCCACCAATTAATTAAATTGATCTCTTTTGTACATGGACAACGGTCAATAACCATATCCTCCTTGTGATCAATTTGACATTAAAATCATGGAGAAATGTTTAGAAAGTAAATGTTATACACTACAACAAAATAGGAAAATAGCACCGGATTTCAATGTATTTCGGTCCACGAATTGGGTGATTTGGCTTGTGCTAAACTCGACGCAAACAGGCATGGTCATCTTGGCGCTAACTTTTGTACCGACTTTGGCGCCAGACGTTTCGCCAGACTTAGCGCTGGAGTTAGTGCCAGAAAATCACAATGCCCCTATAAACGCCTAAAATAGCATCGAGAAATAGTGCCAAATAGCACCTCTGTTAGCGCCTAAAATAGCGTCAGGAAAATAGCATCAGAAATAGCACCCAATTTGGCTTTCGGTTTTGCTTCTATTCCT